>JAHWFP010066883.1:0-19092 GCA_023313725.1 Lithobius niger | reverse complement strand
GAATCTGGCTGTTGCAGACATAGGGCCTTAGGGCTTCGGGAAGATGACCAGGAGTGGTTAACGCTCGTTAAACCCTTTGAAACCCTTTGAGAAGCTTGCTAGTATGGAAAGAAATGGAGTACGGTAGCTTAGGAAGTATAGAATAATACACAAGCCACTTGTTCACTTGTCATTCTTAGCTTATTGCTTGTATTTTGTTATATATACTTTACTAGTATAGGCTATTACAGGCTTTGTAGGCTTGTATATAATGGTAAGATAAACAACACAAGAACTAACTTGAAAGACTGCTGGAGATAGGCACAGATCCACGGGGGAGGGGGGAGGGAATAAGGGAATCCCCCCCAATCCAAGCAAGATAATCAAAAAAAGATAATAATTCATGTGTTTCAAAAAATTGGTAAAAGGTATCAAATGCAGCCTTCGTGGATAATGTCTACTAAATTAATACCGGTCGTGATTGCGCATCGAAACATGAAGGATTTAGTCTACAACGTATAGCAACGCCATCTACTGACAAAATTATGAAACCGAAAGTTACGTTTCTTCTTACACACTGAATTAAATTAATTAACATAGTTAAGTAAAAAAAGAAACAAGTAAATAAACTTAATTCTGCCATTGCAATCGTCTTTTATTTTCATCCTTACGCGATTTCATTAAAATTTCTTTCGAATTCTAAGTCCACGACAAAAAAAAATTAGTTCGACTCGAAACCGTAAGTTGTAAAAGCAGACAATAAATGGACAAGTTCGAATGCCTTGTTTACACTCTATGCTAAGACAAGAGCACGCTAAGATGCTAAGTAGTATGTTTAAGGCGAGATAAAGTAGTAAACACTTCAGCCTTAGTAAATCCGAACAATTGGGTAAAGGATGGCTTCAGAAAGCAACTGATTGACAGGGTTAAAATAGGTGAATGTTGAATACACTACATAACTGAATAGGTAGTGTAAGTGTATAAATAATGATTCGAAAAATCATATTACGTGTATGCCTCAACATCGTATAAATTAATAGGTTTGACCTCTACCTCCCATGTTAAAGCCTAAATTTCAATACTTAATTTCTGTGCTGTCTTTCAATATTTTCCATTTAAATTTAGTATATACGCTTTTGCTGGACGTGGTAAACACGTGTCCGTACTTTTATTAATTTCCGATTTATCACATCGGAAATCTGGACTTGATGTGGAATCGTGATTTTCATTCGGCTTGTTGGACTTGTTCTTGGCACGACATGTTAATACTACTACGCTCTCTACAACTCAAACTATTTGTCGTACAAAGCTGGTTTTTTAAATTCATTTTATAGGTATTGGTCTGTAGATGTCCTCTTTCCATAAAGCTCGTGGCACACTACTCCATTCCGTTCCATCCTGTTCTGACGACTGACGGCAACGGATGTTCCAGCGCACATTGCTTCTGTCGCTAACCGTTTCCGTCGGCTCCACACAAATACTTTCCTGTAAAGTTTCAGATACTGCAGTGTTGTTGTACTGTTTAGGCCACGTGAAACCTTACTGTTGTATCCAACCATTTTAAACGTAAATACAATTAAAGCCAGAGTCCAAATTTCAAAACTTTTCATGTCCAAACAAAGGAAGAATAAGGTAAAGCTACACACTCGACTACTTTCTTGGCTAATTTTTTTCGGTGCTTTTTAGTCACGTCGTCTACTTCCCGTTCATCACCGTATTGATGATACATATATCATTTTTCAAGATTTTCTAGCACTTTTCCACGCATGGAATTTCATTATTACTTTCCATGTTTTAAGGACTCGCACGAATATCGAATTACCTGTCTAGCTGTGCTAAACCCACTAAGTCGATTGGTTTTTAAACATTTTCTAGCGATGTCATTTAGTCAAGTAGAATGCATCCTTCATTAGCGGATCTATCGTGTGCAAAAGTAAAAATGGTAAAAACTTTGAATACAGCAGTAAGGTTTCACCTGGACTAAACAGTACAGTAACACCTCAGTCAGGCAGTTATAAACCTTACAGTAAAAAAAGTTATTTGTGTTCCTTGCTGTTTTGACTTTGGATCAGTTAACCCTTACCTTAAGCATCAAACGAATTCGTTTTTGTTTTCATGTTTTCTGGATTTAGTGTTTTACTGTTAGGCAGTTGGCCAGACACCCTCCACGTCCCCCTTTTATACTTTGGGAATAAAAGCTGCCATAAGGAATAAATGGGGGGGGGGGGGGGGGAAGGCGCACGTGGAGGCTATCTGACTCCCCTACTGTGGTTGGTTGAAAATAATTTGGAAGATTAGCCTGACTTTCGTACTAAATCTCTTGCAGTATGAAATAATCAAAATAATAATTATCCAACGTCATAATACGAGAATTATAAACTATTACTTGGCTGAGCAAACGAAGCGAGCGAAGCTGAATACAGGATTTACATTGGATTTTGTGTGTCTGTTTGTCTGTCGGTCTGTCTGCGCAATTTTTTTCCGATTTATTTCAACTTTCATTTTTGTACATTGTAATACAAAGCAGCCAAAAACAACTGGGTAGATAGGAGGGAAAACGATACTTCGATTTTTATTGATAAGTCAACGGTAGAGCGCCCGCGCGCATGCTCAGATCACGCAGTCACCTACTTCCTCGAGTGCTAACTTCAGCGCGTGCATGGCTGTATAATACACAGCCCTGTAATTTTTTGACGTTTTATTATTTTTTCAAGTATTATGACAAAATACTACTGTGTGGTCTTTGGCTTTAATTCTGGCTGTAAAAAAACGAGCCAAATTTCCACATTTGAAGAACATCAAATTTTTTTATAAATAAATTAAACCTTGGCAAGTTCCAGTAATTGGCTTAACCATGCCATTTGTAACTTGACCTAGTGTCTCTGTGTGTGAGTGCTTTTTTTTTTAATTTCGGAGGGGGGATCAAAGAGTACGATTATTCCAGTACGGTCACCTTCGCGGGGACGGAGGGGGGAAGGGGGTTGGACGTGTCAAAGCTACAGTATTTTTAAGAAACCTGCGTGAATTTGAATCGTTTTCTGATAACTTACATGTGGATTTAATCCAAGTGCCTCGTGTAGTTGGGGGGGGGGGGATCCGAGGTGGAGCACCGTAAGCTAGCATATCTAAAAAAATCAGCATGAATTTGAAACCATTTCCTGCAACTTAGAAATGTGGTATTCATTACGGATTCTACAGTAGTGGCGCCAGCCAACTCCAGGTAGGGGAGGGGGGGGGGGGGCAATGATTCCCCGACGGGGGGACAACACAAATGAACATTTAAAAAAATTGAAATATGACCTACTTTAGCGGGGGTCCGGCAAAACCAGCTTGGGGGTCTGGGGGAGCGATGTAAGCAACCCCAGCGGGGTGCGGGGCAGAGCCCCGGAAGCCGACGCATTTTACGTTATTTGAGGGCCTATTTTCTGCTTCCCGAGACACGTTTGCACCACATTGTTAAGCAAATTTTGGATGTTTTTCGTAAAAATTCTTTAGCGTGAGAGGTCGTAAAAACCTAATTGTGACCAAAATTCTGTTTGTTTTTTTTTATATATTTTATTTACAAATTAAATTAACCGGTGAACTTAAATTTAAAAAAATTAATTTAACGTTAACAAACACTTATAATTTAGGTTTGAAAAGTATTGTTGCTTACTTTTCAAACGGCTGAAGATTCAGTGACGTTCCTGAATTAACTGAGCATTAGTTTTATATCACGGTGGCGATGGGCTAAGAGGAAAAGAGCTACTAGCAAATTAAACCACCAACTATTCTTCAATTTTAATTCTTTGCTCAGTTTTTATAGAATTAATTATCAGACTTCAACTGACGAAAACTTGGAAGGAAAGCTTTTTTTGTACAAATTTAGCTGACGTTTCGGCTATAACTATAGCAAGAACACACAGTCGGACCTTTGTGAACACAGTGCATTTTTTTTTAGTTCTGTATTGGTTAGACGCTGAAGTTGAGTTTGCGTCCTCTTGGTTGGGAGGCCGGGACTCTTGACCACTGGGCTGCTATTGCTCCGTTTGTTTGGGGTTTGTTTGACCCCTCACAAACTTCGCGTTGTGCGTTGGGCTTTTAAAATCGGGCCTTCTCCTTTTAGAGATAACTGGTAAGGCATTGGCATCCCAAACGTGTCTCGTAACTAAGATGTCTGTTAAATCACGGCGTTGACGGTCTAAGGCAGCAAATCAATTTTCAGTTTAGCAACTTACTGTACACGATTTTCGCTTAGTTCAATGGTATCATGAATTCAAGCTAGAATCCTTAACAAATTTAGTTTTATAATATTTAGTTAACTTTTCTGCATTAACTAAGACAGCTTTTAAATATTATGGAGGTGATGATGTAGCAACAGTAGGACTACTGGCAAACAAAACGGCAACTGTATTTTGACCTTTTTTTCCCCGAAATTTTTACGAATTTTATGTCGTCATGTAGATTTCGTCTTCCGGCTGTTCCCCGACGACAATCTCGGTTACTCCCCGACGGGGGAGGGGGGGGGGCAAGGCTTCCCCGACGGGGGGCTCTCGCCTCCCTGCCTTTTCTGTGGCACCACCCCTGGAATTCTATGCAAATTTCGAAAGATTTTCTTTGAAACAATGGCCTCCTTTTGTTGAGGGGAGGGGGGAGGGGGGTAGGGCGAGGAGAGGAACCCTATCCCTATAAGTCAGCGTTAAAAAAAAATTAGTACAAATGGCTTCCTGTTGGTGTTCTTGCAACATAGAGATGCAATTGCATGCGAGTTAATTTAAAATGGGACGAAATCCCAAACATTATTAACGAAATGGAGCTAGAACTATGAATTTATTATTCTTTAAAAAACTTAAATCTTGACTTTATAGTTCAGTAAACAGGATCTGCCCCATCCATTTTTAATATCGCGAATACAACAATGGTCTGCCTATCTGTGACGTCCAGTGTTTAGCGGTTATAAGCTTCTGGGACACATTTTGTTTGTTAGCATCCAACAATGATTGGTGTTGCTGCAAGAATAGCACCAACGAAAATAAAGTTGGAAGTGTTGACGACTGTACCTTCCGTCGATTTGTGCCCTGAGACAGAAGATCCCACTTTTCGTGCCTCGTCCACGTAATCTCTTACTAACCGAGCAGCAGTAATGTCTATGCCAGATATGCGACTTGGTTTAGCTCATTCTGAACATAGGAAACGGGGTGATTCGTTCTGCACCAGTTCGTCGCTTCCTTATTGGGTATATTTGCTAGCTGCTGCACTCGTATACTGCATTTTAGAGTTTTCGAAAAAAAAAACCAAGAAAACAACAGAATTCTATGCTTGGTTGGATGTACACGTAGTCAGTTAAACGACATGTCGTTCAAATAATCTATTCATTCTAAAATCGCGTTTCTGTGATTGAAGTTTGTATTCCAAAAATTTCTATTTGAGGCCTAAAATAGTATCGAAAGAAATCGTACACGGCAGCTAACATCACCCAAACAAATGTGCCTGCCTGGCTGTCCTGAGATTTGTTTCCAGCATAATGTTTCAGTCATTACTTGTTCGTTCTAGTGTTGCGTGATGTAATTAATTTATGCATGTGGGAGTGAAACCAACTCCGCCTCAAAATAAAGCCCTGGAGGCGTAGTCTCGATTTTATCGCGTTCAAGCTGTTTTAGCAAAAGTCAGATGTGATAGGATGGGTGAACCCACGATATTCTCGCATATTGATAAGCACGCATGTGATTTGAAAAGTGCAACTCGAGACTTGTACCCCTGCGGGAGCTGATTAAAACGTTTTGTTTTTTTGTTTTTTGGGGGGAGGTGGGGGTTACTTTTGGGCCCCTTTGCTGGCTTTGCTTGGCAAAAGCTGGTTGGCAAATCTGAATTAATTCTGCAGTGTTGTAATCGAGGAGAGAGGTGCTGTTTCATTTGATACCAACTTTGTTTATCACGAAGAGTTCTTTTCTTGGTTTCATGACTTGTTCAAACCGAGTCTTGGAACCTTCAAAGACATCACCGCAGAAATAAAGCTAAAACCTAAAGTTAAACCAAAGTCATGAAAACTCACCCAGCTGTTTCCATCGTCATGAGGAGCAAGGTTGAGACTGAAATTGACCGCTTGGTACGAGAAGGATTGCTAAAACCCGTTAACTGGCTGATATAATAACAAATAAACATGTGTGACGTCACATGTGGAGTTAAACACTTGTCTCCACTCAGTGGCATAACGTACAGGTAGGCTAGGTAAGCATTACTTACGGGCCCCTGCAACTCAGGGGCCCGCCAGGCGTCGAAATATGGACACGGAAAACAGGTTGAGGTTTTTGCATTGAGAAAAGCATGCCGAAAGTATCGCCTTAAGATCCCCAAGTAGTGAACTAACTACGGTATGTAAATTTCATGTTCAAAGTTCAGTATGTTATAAGCAAGTCCAAGTTCCCATTTAACAAGCTTAGTGCAATAAATAATGTAGCTGCTATTATTGTGTGTTTGCATTACGGTACGAAGTAATTTTTTTCGGCTGAAAAGTTGTTGGTATGTCGAGTGTGTATCATTTGGACCAAGACAGTCGAAAAGGTCAAAGAATGGGGAGGGGGGCAATAAATGGGGGAGGGCCCGACCATAAATTTTGCCTATGGGCCCAGAGACACTTTGTTACGCTACTGTCTCCACTGGTTTCTCATTGTGATGAATTGGATTGGTAGCTTCAGAAGGTACTGATAAATAATTTGTTTATTTATGTGTTCGTTTATTTTAATTACAGTCTCTTCATTCAGCAACACACTACAAGAAGTTGATTTAAACGTCGTGTCTCCATTGACTTGTAGCCAGATGCCTCTGGAACCTTTTGAGACGCTGTTTCTTACCAATAACATGATTTGTGCTGGCGTGCCCGAAGGAGGAAAAGACACCTGTCAGGTAAAAAGAACAAAACCATGAAAACCATTAAGTTTAATGACAACCGAAGGACACTTATATCCGTGTTTCACCCTATTTTAAAACGAAAATTTGTTGCGAAATTTTAAAAATCTGATTGGTGTGCAGTCAATAAATAACCTTGCCGACCAGTCAACATTTATAATATCCGGGGAGGAGGAGAGGAGGGGGGGGGGGGGGCGAGGGAGGTGTCATGGATTTTAGAGCCCACTCGGTGTGAGGGAAGAAGGTGCATTTATTTTTGTCAAGAGGAGTAAGAAAAATATTCTGACCAAACTAAAGGAAAAATACAGCACTGGCTATAAAAAATTGCACGTTCCAAAGTCAAAAATTTCTAAAAAGCCGTACCTTTTGGGGGATGGAAGGGGTAAGCCTCATAACCATGTAAGTGCAGGGTTTTGAAGTTGTCAGTTACAGGCTTAATCTAATCTCCAGGCTTTCAAAATACTTTATGAAAAGCTTTGGCTCCGTGGGGATTCTTCTTGTTCCAAGGTGATGCTAGTGTTATAAGCATGAACATGCTGACACGAACTGTCTTAGTTGACAGTGTTGTACCAGCCAGGCTACATCCGTCAACTCAGAAGTTATTGTACAACAATGAAAATGAATCTCGATCCAAAGGATCGTTTAAAGAGTCTTTTTTTAGTTTTTGAAGAACGTGTTTTAACTCAGTTTTGCCCTTCCTAAAAACGTGGCACCTTTTCCCAAACGATTAAGAACTATCCGATGCGGACTGCTACATTTTTAGTTAGGCCACGGTTTTCTTCTTCGTGTAGGCTTCTTCGACACGGCCCAACGTTTTCATTTATTTGTTAATAAACGTACGGTAGGGCAAAGATAATCTGTTTCCATCTACATCAGGAATTGTGCTCATGACAAGTGGACACCGTGAGTCATCTAATTTCCTTACCAAACATGGTAGCTTTCTTTCTTTCTTCTTCGATAAATAAATGCTATTAGTTACCGCCAGGGAGTCTAACCGTAACCGAAAACCGGTAAAAACCGTTTAAAATTGCCGAACCGAAAACGTAACCGAACCGAAAAACTTACATGTGGCATTAACCGTAACCGTAACCAAACCGAAATAAAATATCGGTTATTTTTTTCGGTTCTTGCGCGATTTCTTGACGTCACAGTCTGGATCATCATCGTTGTTTTGATGCAGATTTACCAACAGTAACTAATAAAGTTTTAATAACGAATGTGTAGTTATGTAATTCATTTTTTTTTTGTTTTATTTAAGTTTACACTTTGGCTAAATCAAGTTTGATTCAGATAAGTTGAGTCTAGCATGTTGTTTAGAATAAACGCGATGCTAAGCTAACTAAGCAGTAAGCATAACAATGAGTAATTATATCCCCCATGAGTTCCCCCACAATGCCATATTCCGCGCGACCAGGAATAGTTTGCACGCTAACAATGATACACCAAAATTGTAGTCACTCGTCCCCTCACGCCTCCACCCCAACCTTTCACCGCATTACAGTTGTATACGAAGCGAAGGCGGGTGGGGAGGGGGGGGGGGTGGCGTCGACGAAAGGTCCAGACAATGTCTTCACCAGACCAGGCCTGCATGAAAAAGAAAGGGTGGTGGGAAACTGCACTAAAGTTGGGAAACCACTAAGCAATTACCCCTAAGCAATTCCTGTACTGTAGTGCTTTGCCTGGTTTCGGTAGCAAGTGTTCTGAAACAATTCTTTTTTTTTTTTGTTTGTTAAAACTACTTTAGTTAGGCGGCCTACAATGTAAACCTTCGTTAAAGTGAGTGAGCTACTTGTTTTTGTTTTTTAAAAAAAATGTGCTGTTGACTTTGACATTAAATTTGTAAGCTTTGCAAATCTGAAAACTAAGCAGCTAAAAAGCTTTGCAAATTTTCAACTAAAAAGCAAGTAGAAAAAGCAACTAAAAAGTTTACGCAAATTTGAAAACTAAGACCAAACTTATTTGTTCGTTGTTAGAGCAAATAATTTTAGTTAGTTAAGTATTAAAACCGGTTAAAACCGTAACCAAGTAAAACCGGTTATAACCAGTTAAAACCGTAACCGGTTATAACCGGTTAAAACCAAAAAATAAAAACGGTTCGAACCGAACCGTAACCAAACCGAAATTTAAAATAAAACCGAACCGGAAACCGAACCGAAAAAAATAACGGTTCGACTCCCTGGTACTTACCGCGGCACCTATTTAACCACGAAACCTAGAAAGCTAAAAATTATGACACAACAAAGGGTTCAAAGGGTTTTAGCGAGCGTTAACCATTTCTGGTCATATAACATAACTCTACTACAACAATGATCCTACAACGAAAGAGTAGTACAAAATACAAATAAACATGATAAAGACATACAGTCTGATAACATTCGAAAGTGGAGTACACTGGGAATATTTTTTAGAGAAATTAAGCTGCAGTTATGAGCTAAGTAAACAATGGTATCAGGACAGTATCTCCTTAAACAATCCCCACCCCCTTCCAGTCCCCGAACGATTTCCCTCTTCCCATTAAAAATTAGCTCGAATAGCTTCTATCATATCAAAAATCAAAACTGGTAAAAGGTACCGCCAAGTTCAGAATGGTTCGGCCCTTCAAAGGCGTGATATCAACACACCAAAACATTCTCCAAGTTAATGCACCGACGATTCAAAACTAGAACATTGCTACTAGTTACTTGTTTCTAAGTGCAATTCATCAATTAAAAAAAAAATTAATGGACATAGAAAATCCCGGATTTTTTTTTATTTCTTCATGTAAACACTGTGTTCCTTAACTGTCCCCCGACAGCCAAGCCGTTTTCATAAATAAAAAAAAAACCAAACGAATTAATGGGGCTAAGTGGTTGTTTTCACTTAGAACGATTTTTGTATGGTTTTACAACCGACGTAATTAAAAGCGTCTAGTGATGTTCACGAAACGGAAAATCATAAAGATAAAATACAGCTTTCATCGAAAAAAGAATTAGCTAAAATTGACTATACAGTTGAGGAACTAGATACATTTTTGAACATAAATTGACGAATTTTATTTATCTCAAACTATTCGCGAAGCAGCTTGATTTCTACTACGCCCCCTCCCCCTCCAAACCACTATGCCAGAACGCGAGCTTGGGGGACTATGACTCGACCCTATGTTTATTATGTTAAAGGCACATAACTCCCTCCGGTATATTTTAACAGTTTCACTCGATACATTACCGGAAATAGTTTTACATAAACTGATTTACCTTTCATTTGCTGGTCTAAGGGTACGATGCAGATGTAAGTATAATGGCGCGTGAATGTTATTAGGCTTGTTTTAAACGGCTCGGTCCGAGCGGTATATAACTCCTGCCACATCGCTGGCAAGGCGCGGCCCTGGAGAAAGGATAATTAATCCTTCGCTCAAGTTTGCGACTTGGTCGTACGATGTGTCCCGTTGCAGCGGCCCCGAAATGAGTATGACTAGTGTCGTATAGCGATGCGCGCTGCGGTCGTTTGAACTATATTTTAGCGTAGGTGACGCAGAGTAAAGCGGCCAGAACGGAGGGATTTATGTGCCTTTAATTGTTGTGTATATTGGTTTCTAAGAAAAACGCTATACCACAGCGATCGATCGTATTGGCTGTGAAGGGGTTAACACCCTTTTCTGGAAAAAAAAAAGACTCTTATCTTAATTTTTTTAATCTATACATTTCTATGATTAGTTGCGTCTCATGGATACAGGCAGTATGTATAATTACAAACAAAAACGTCAAGTGTGCCGTAAATAAAAGGTTTATATGATTGAAGTTTCACTTTACTTGTTAAAATGTACACGGATAAAAATTGATAATGTTTAATTGAAATAATTAAATGTACAATTGAGAATATTGCATCTGTTTAAGTGCTGTTGTGTTTTACGTTTTACATATATGATTGGTAAAGCACAACAGCACTTAAACAGATGTAATTTTCTCAATTGTACACTTGATTATTTCAATTAAAAATTATCAATTTTTATCCGTGTACATTTTAACAAGTAAAATGAAACTTCAATCATACAACCCTTTTTTTTACGGCACGCTTGACATTTTTGTTTGTAATCCGTGTACCTTTTTTTACAGCTATGGCGTCACGCTACAAAGGTTTATGCATGCAATCGATTGTTGCAGCCCATTTCGAAACAATTCATTTCAGCTCTGAAATCTTGAATCTGCGAAATAAATACGACATTCTATCATTTCTAGCTGCCGACTCGAAATTAACAACGTTAGGGCACGTTTATGCAACCACTCGCTTTTGCATTCTCGCAGCTAGAAGCTAGAAATCACCTCAAATTCCAACATGGCGGCGGTTTCATGTCTGCCGCCTCGCAACGAAAACAGCAAATAACGTGAGTTCAGAAGTGTTTGGGAAAATTGTTTCGTTATGAGGAATTCTTTATATTGTTGGCACGGATTATAAGATTGTAAGCATTTACTCAAACGATGTCGGATTTAGCTAATCCATGTAGCGTTGTTACCATGGCAATGTCACCTTTGCCATCTCGATTGAGTTCTAGCTGCGAGAATACAAAGGCGAGTCGGTGCGTAAACGCGCCCTTACATAGTTTGGTTTAAAACTATATCCGTTTAGCTAAAACACGAATTCTTTCACGGTAATTTTATTTGAGGCCATGACCCGGCAGGGCCGTAGCCAGCACCCCCGTAGCCCCCACACGTGCGGGGGTTTTCTTCAGGCCTAGGAGCACGAAGCGCAACGAGGCATTTGTAATGGACTACGACATTGAGTTTTGTTTACAAACTCGATTTTACTTCCAGAAAACGACGTAAAGTAAACAGGTGGTAAAGGTTTCAAATGAAAGATCATGCTTTCCGAATCATGTAAAAAAATCTTAAAATTCCATACAAAGAAAATTCTAAAAGTTCAGAAGTTGGTGAAAAATAAGGTTAAAAATTGAAAGCTGCCATGAAAGTGAGAGCATGGTTAATGCCTTCTGAGAGAACAGTTATTTTGTTGGCAAGCGAAATAAAAATAAAGCTTACAGTTTGAAATGAGTTAATCTTATATGTTTATAACATCAATAAAATTTTACGCCAAACATGAAATTGGCTAATTTATCTTTTAAAAAGCCTGCTTCAGGAGCCCTTTTGGAAATACGGAAGCGGTAATCAACAAAAAAAAATGTGCTGATTGTTAATTAAAAAAAATGTTGACATACTACGTTAAAACGGCTTATTTGGTAATTTTCAAGTCCAGGCATGGTTATATTATGCACGACGAAAGAAAAGAAAATTCATTGGAGAATGGAATTTTTTGTTTGTCTGTGGGGGGAAGGGTTAAGGCGCTTCATTTTAATTCTGGTGCGAGGTATTAAAAAAATTCCTGGCTACGGCCCTGCACAGTCGTACGCCCCAATTAAATCTACTGTACATTACTCTACAACCACAGACCCGTTAACAATCAAACTTGTAACAAAGGCATAACACATGCACGAAGAATGAAACTGGCGTTTGCTGAGTGGCTAAGTTCCCTTATTAAAACAATGTAAAACAATGTAACTCCGGAATGGCTCGACCAATTGAAAAAGTGGTCTCTGTGAGGATGAAGCCCAATGAAATTTCTGGCTTAGATCATGTTTCAGATTTTCGGTAGGTGCAGTAGTTTTTTCTGAAACCGTGTCACACAAGAACAACAACAAGTGAACACTTTTAAAATTTACGTGTGGCTCCCTACGTTTACTCTTGCACGGAAATTGATAAAAGTTGGTGTAAAGTTGGGAAAAGTTGCTATCTACTGGTTGAAATATATTGAATAGGAACGGAGAAATTAATAGTTTTAGTTTTGCTGGAAAGAGGACTTCAATCATATATATATATCGCCATGTATGATGAATGGGGTGGAACCAGCCAGAAGTATCATAGAACAATCCGTATCTAGATTGTGCGCTACTAAATTTTATGCTTACACGTTATTATCATCACTGGAACTCGCGTTGAATGCCTTTATAGGTAACTTGTTTCACGTTCGAATTCATTATTTATATCACCCCGTTTTCCAGAGCGATCTGAGAAACATTTAGCATCGAGGTAAAGCCCCGACCATTACCGGGAGTTAGGGCGCGTTTACGCAACGACTCGCTTTGCATTTTCGCAGCTAGAACTCAATCTCCATGGCAAAGGTGACATTGCCATGGTAACAACGCTAAATGGATTAGCTAAATCCGACATCGTTTGAGTAAATAATTGCAGTCTTATAATTCGTGCCAATAATACAAAGAATTCCTCATGACGAAACAATTTTCCCAAACGCTTCTGAACTCACGTTATTTGCTGTTTTCGTTGCGAGGCGGCAGACATAAAACCGCCGCCATTTTGGAATTTGAGGTGATTTCTAGCTTCTAGCTGCGAGAATGCAAAAGCGAGTGGTTGAGTAAACGAGCCCTTACACTTGGATAGCAAAGACTAAAAAAAGCTTCACTGATTGCTCTAGACAACGTGGTGGTACAAATAATGACTTCAAACGTGAGACAACTTTACAATCAAGACGTTCAGCCTGTTTCCATAGCCTGTATCCGTGAGCGACGGACGACGAGCCGTTGTCGCTATAGTAATGTAATAATTTCCGTTTTGGGGAAAATTATCCATGCAGAACTGGAACTATCCGTGGGGATATTGTCAGGGGGTTATTGTCTCGGGGTATAGTACGGTGAGTTGGAAGGGGGTGTATTGGGGGTATTGTCCTAGACTCGTAAACAATTACCATTTGGTTGTGCAACCCATTTCGTTTTCCCGAAGGCCTATAATTTTTAACTTTCGGTTGAAAATTATTACTTTGCTTGAGGGTCTATGGTTTTAATTTGTTTCTTCCACGTTTGAAAATTCTAAAACAGCATTTCATGTAAAGTGAAGTATGATAAACAGCGTACGCGTCTTCCCCAAATAAGAAAAGACCTTAAATTGTTGCGGATTATGGCTACAGATAAGGCTTTTGCCAGACTGACCGGCACTTCATAGAGAAAGCAGCAAACGCGATGCCTCGACTACTCCACAAGGAGGAAAACAGTGAAAACGACGATCGTTGTGCCACAAATAAATTAAGAATTAATTTGTGAAAAAAACTGGTGAGGCGATGAACACAAGACGCAGTAATAATTTGCAAGAGACGTTGGTAAGTTCGTGGGTGTGACAGAGTTATATGATTATGAATGAAAACACGACAAAACTAAGCGCAGTTGGAATCCAAATGTCAGTTCGTGTGTGACGAAACTATTTTCTTATTTGCACTATGAATTTGGACACGATTAAGTTAACTGCAGTTTTAAATCGAATATTTTGCATGCAACGTTACGAATATTGTAGCCATCTTGAGTTCGCTAGTTTGAATCTTGTCATGAAGCTGAGCTGGATCGCATTGCCGGATCAGCCGGATCGTTCGGGTCATTATCCGAGCACCTGACCCGGAATTTCGAGTCAGATCCGGTAACTTGTGACTCAGGCTGACCCAGGAATCCATCTGACCAAAACAAAAGTCAGGAATTAAAATTAATAGCATGGTTCTATTGCAAATGTTGAAAAAAATTACAAAATGCACTGTTTTGGGGAACGTTCAAATATTAAGTAATCAAGAAATTGGCCATTTCTTCCCCCCCCCCCCCCCCGGCTCCCCCAATCGTCATCAATTGTGCAAATCCCCTCCAGTGTTACGTCATTACTAATTTTACCCCCACTCGTCTGGAGGGGGTATTTTCTATATTTATGCCCATTTTTTTCTGAGAATTTTGGTGTATAATAATATTCCTGAGAGTCTCATGCTTACGTCACCAACCGCCCCCCTCCCCGTCAGCAATCGTCATCAGGAGGCAAACCCCTCGGCCCCCGGCCCCCCTTCTTGATGACGTATTACTTGAACGTTCCCTTGGTTACCCGATCTGTCTGGGTCACCACTGTTTGATTCATAAATCGAATCAAATTTTGACGAATGTTAGAATTTACGGGAATTATACTATAGTAACAACACGGCAGTTCTAATAGTACCGGTAAGGGAGAAACACAAGAAAAACAACAAAATGGTGACCACCAGTTGAACACCATTAACCACGTGCGCTGAGGCACCGTTTTGCCTGGCTAATAGCCCATGCGTGTCGATTCGCAGGAAAATTAATGCACACAGACAAACGCATGTTGTGCATACAAAAAGAGCGTGAAGACCCACACCCCGGTCTGCCAAACTTTCTCTCAACTGATCGACGTAGTTCTTCACGTTCCGTGACAGCAAAAACGGCGTGAGATGGTTCCAAAATGGCAGAAACGATGCTTTTAACTCCCAATGACGACACAGCAGGTAGAGATCGGGATTCACTGATTATAGTTCTCCAATGCGGATTAATCACTAATGCGTCACATGTGAGGGAGTAATTGCAGGCTTCGTCGGGCACGAGCCGTCATCGTTTGGCATTCGGGTGGTCGAAAGAGAAAGAAAAATCTGAATAAAAAAAATAAAAAAAACCCTGAAGAAGACCTTCGTTTCGTACAAGACGAAAAGTAAGAACGGCATTTTTGTGCGGAGAGATTTTCCGACGTTAACGGATGTTTCGGGTCGTGACTAGACTTCACGAACGAATGCATCGGATGCAAGCTCGATGTAATCTAATGCCCGCATCCCATAATGGGGCTTAACAGAAGAGGTTAGATGAACGGTTATTTATGAACCGTAACTCTAATTTCGGTTTACGCTAATTGAGAACGCTCTCTCCGTTTAGTAGTTTACATTTAGGCATGCGATCCTCTAATTTGTGTCGTAAATATTCAACTTTCGGAAAACTGGACTATAAATTACATGTTTTATGGCTAACTAAAATGCGTAATTTCGTAACGTCAACCTTGTCATACTTCGGAACGGTTAAACAAGCTAATATTTTGGAGACTTGACAGCGATTTTGAGATATACGACGAGGTGAGAATTCAAAGGAGGAAAGGGTGGGGGTGGAGGAAAGGTAGCCCTAAACATTTTCAATTACATTTTTTTTTAGAAAAAAAAAGAACAGCGCAGAATAAAACAGAAAGAACAGCGTAGCAATAGAGGTCAATTGTTTATTAGACACCACATAACCTTTGGAGGCTTGTTGCATTCTCAGCCGAAGTAATGGCACCAGATGACAAGAAAGAAAATTTTGCTAGGTAATTCCAGTCGGAAATTCCTAAGATCTTTTACATGCCGCAATCGACGTGATCACGAGGCATCACCGGGCCCTTCTCTTCCTGAAAATGCTAGGAGTTCCTGAGGTCTGGCTCGAACCAGAGACCTCTTGTAGATGAGACAGTCGTGACGTCATATACCGTAAATTCTTGAATCCATCTGGACTTTCTTGTCTTAGGCCTCACTGTATAATTTCAAATTCTTACTCTGTAATCGTTGCCAAAGACACGTCACTACTTTTGAAAATCGTTGTTTAGTAAATACAAAACTTTCTTGGACAACTTCATGGCGTAATACACTGACACAATGCACAGTGGCGTTCAGACATTGGGGCGCTAGGGCCACGTGTCAACCATCCTTTCACCCCACCTTTTTGCACTTTTATGCCTTTTAGTTATACAATTATGAAAAAAAAAACCAATTTAAACAAAGGACGAAACCATCATAATACTAATTCGAGGGTTGATAAAAAGTGCCATCCCTTTGTTTTTTGCCCTTTTTTTTTTTTGCTTCGGTGTAACCCCCCTCCCACCTTGATTGTCTGCAGCTACTATTTCACACCAGTGTGTCGACGACCTTCAAATCATGGAGATGAATTGACGTTACTGTTTTCGGTTTGTAACCGAACAAATAGTACATACAGTAAGTAAACATTTTTTGGGTCATCTTTAGCTTTGACAGTAGCACCCAAGAATTTTGTTTAGTGTAGTGGTTGTGGAAGAAGGGAATATGGTATTCAAAATGGCGGCCGAGAATTCCGCTAATAAGGGATGTAGCGAGAGAGGAGGTATTGTAAATCTCTCACTATACAGCGTTTGTTGCTTAACTAGCTTTTTTTTTCCATATTCAGTGCAGTGGTTGCACGGCGTTGCACTATTATTAGTCACAGTATCAGTTATTTCGTGAATATGCCTTGGGCAGGACACAAAGGGACGAATCACTTTGCTGTGCTTTGACTGACATGGCTTATTTTCGAACAGCATTCTGTTGCGAAGCTCCTGTGACAACTCTGACGTCATTCATGGATCACCCATTATTGAACTTTTATGCTGTTGCAAGAATAAACGAAATGCCATTCAAGACTTGCACCAACAACTACAATTCTGCTGCGCAAGTCAAGACAAGCGCCCATGTAACCTTCCTTCAATGCGCCAATGTAACCTCCCGCCAATGTATTCCTCCCTTCAGCCTACCTCAAACTCCTTATTTCAACCATTTTCATTTCCCATTTCCCAAATGTCCAAACTTCAATTCACCCCAGAATTTATCCTAAGATTTTCGTAATGAGAACTACAGTTATTTGAAGGGTTCAGTCAATGAATTTTTGCAAATTTCCCAATTTTGGCCAAAAAACTCAGCTAAAACCAAATTATGACTAACCTCTAGAATTTATTGCAAGCCGAAAGTCACCCAGCCCCGCGAGTCAGGCGATCTCTAGAAGAAATCCAACATTCACTCAAACTGAACCATGACTGGTAAACTCATTCCAACTTAGGCTAGAAACATCCTTAGCCTAATTAGGTTTAGGCCCATCCATTCGCGTTTTCCCCACCGGGTCGCCCCCAGTTTCCGATTCTTCCCTACAAGCCCCGCTCCAACTAAACCGTCTTGCGGAGGGGACCGCCACAATTCTGCCCATGCCCGAAGGAGGGGAAAAGGACCATATAAACGAGACATTTCGAATAGTATCATACACAGTATGTAATATAAATTATGTATTATACTGTACATAAACTAATATCTGATTTCGTGGGGTTTTATCTGTTGCAGGTAGCCCCAGGGCCCCCATCATATTTCAGGGGGCATGGAGCTAACTACAACAGTAGGTCGCATATTTTTTTTTCGTAAACAGTTTAGATAAGCTGGTCGGATTACGCTACGATACTTCGTTACTTTTAGTACCCACTGGTAGTCATTATGGGTAAATTGACTTTATTGCTGATCTATGTTGTTGCATTTAGGTCAGGTTAGGTCGGCTTAGATTAAGTTAGGTTAGGTGACTCAAGTCGGATTAAAAGGGTTTTTTTCTGTACGCTGCTGGGCTGCATGGAGAGCTGTGTAGCGAGTTTTGCTGAACTGTTTACGAAAAAAAAATATGCCATCGTCTCTCTCCCCATACTGAAATCGGAATAAACAATATAATGTTACAATATTACTGACCCATGTATATTACGTCGGTCATAATTGTGCGACAATTGCTTAGATTGGAATTGTTTGTTGGCGGTATAAAACAAATTCACAATTCGTACAAATGGAAACTAATAATTAAACAGGATAGAAAGCCAAATCGGGTTAAATAAATACGGATGAAAATTTATTTTGCATTCGTATTTATTTTTCCATTGCTAATAGTCCTAATAACAGTATCATAATTGGGAGAAAAAAAATCTTTCAGGCTATGCGGGTCCCTTTAGTGATCTGGCCAAAGTACCGTTGGTCCAGTTGCCCCCCCCCCCCTGCCTTCCTACCCGTTGTAGGGATTCTGGGTCGCCGACAGAAAAATTACTGAGGTGGGACAAATGTATAGGGAAAAGTTGCGGGCAACTAGCGACCAAAAAGATATATATACATATATATATATTTAATTAACCTTGCTAGCGACCAACAGGGGGATGGCTCTTTCAGCTTTACTTGTCCGCGTCGGATTTCCAAGATGGCGACCCCATTGAGAAAAAGGCGTGTGTCGATTTCGTTGTATTTGCGTGCGTTAATTTCAATATAAGAGGTAAGCAAACCACGACTTGATTAAACTAAGTTGCGGTATTGCAACCTGACATTTTTAGTTTGGTCAAGTTTGAAACGGCTGAAATTAACTTCCTAATAATTCGTCGAAATACACATCTTGAGCTGATAGAAAAATAAAAGCAGACGATGCAACAAGCATAAAAACGGAAGCAGACGAAACAGAACACGAATTTTATTACTTGTTATAACCTACAGCGAAGAATAACTTCACTTGACATATTAGTAACGTAAAGAAAAATTTTCAAATTTTTTTCAGGTTCAAATTTTACGCCTCGCTTTGCACCCCTACTAGAAAACGTGTGACCACCTTAATTTTAA
>JAHWFP010066882.1:7017-21891 GCA_023313725.1 Lithobius niger | reverse complement strand
CCGGTCCACTGACAGAAATTCCAGAAAAGCAGTAATAAAAATAGTCAGACCGAGAAAGTAGATGCTACGTTAAGGTTGGTATATTGGATGAATTTAGGTATTATGTTAACACTTTAACAGCAGTTAAAATATATGTAAGATTATTAAATCAGTTAGGTACGTGACTGCAACTTCCGTACAATAGGTGCAACTTCCTGTCTGTCTTCCGGTTTACTCACACAACCCAGAAATCAGTAATAAAAATAATCACGTTACCTTGAAAGTAGTTAATACGTTAAACATTCGTTCAGGCTCATACGGTTGTTAACAGTCGAGGTCAGTTCCGGCAACGCTCTCATGACCCTAGACAGATCGTGCCATCTATTGCCGACATCGAAAACAATAAATCACACTCTGCGCATACAGTCTGCATACAGTCTGTGCGTTACCGTGAAAGTAGTAAATATTAATACGTTAAAAATTCGTTCAGGCTCATGCGGTTGTTATGTTGGTTGAATTTAGGCATTAGGTTAACACTGTAACAGCAGTTAACAGTCAAGGATTCACAGTCAGTTCCGGCAAGATTAGTTAATTTTGGTTCCAGCATGGTGTTCGATCAGCGTTCCTTTATTTACGCTAAAACAGTTTTCAGATGGCGCTCGCAATAACAAGCGGCAGTCATATTTGCTGCGATAGCATTGTTTTTAGTGACGGATTGCTGGCGATCGTACGTGTTTTTTCCAAAAAATACCTAATAAATGCATTGTTCCGGGCAGCAAAAATTTATGTGACTCCTAGAACATGTATAAACAGAAAAACGACGACAAAACAAATATAGTACATAAAGTTTAAATTTAAAAAAGAATAATTAAATTGAGATAAAAAAATTGATTGGATAATTTTATTTTAATTCTGAAGTAAGCTGAAACAACACAAACCCGTATGTCGTATATGTTTTGAAATTGATACGGGGGGGGGGGGGGGTACGGAGTTCGCATAATATGCTAACTTACTTGCTTCTTAGTAAACGTTAATGTTTATTACGGGGCAAGTGTAAGCCACGAATTCCATGTGGAACGATATATGCGAGCACCAGGACTTGTAATTCAAAGTAATTATATATCGAATACGTTATAAAGACATTTGAATTTAAAAAAGTGAATGTTTAAAATTATAAACAGGCTTACAATTTGCAAACCCGTTTGTGTAGACTTTACGTGGGAAGTCCTAGTTTTGCTTGCTGCCATGGACTTTGCACGTGGATTCAACAAAGTAGTGTCGTGTTGAATTTACACTAGCACTTAACATGAAAGATGGGTAGACCAACGCGGTAATATGTGCTTAATACAGTGATATTCACTGTTCAGACAATTTTTAGGGAGCATGTAGAAATTACGTATCATCTTGTAAATCCAACAACTGCAACATATGTAGTTATTTAGCCTATCTGGCATAAACAACAACTGCAGTTGTTGTAAATCTGACACAGCTCCATGTTCAGTTTAAATTCGTAGAGATTGTTGGCATTACTCAGTCAATGTTTACATTACGTAAACAATGGTTGTAGAAATTACGTACTGCCATGTAAAGCGTACAGTGGGTGTTAATTGTATTTTTACGCAGTACCATGCTAAAAAAGTCAGGATGGTTATTGTTATAATTATTAATGTCAAGGTATAAGTTTCAGCAAATTTTAATGCTAATTTCACACAGTCATTGTACAAATTACGTGTATGCGTACTGTTCAGTCTGCTTGTTGCATGTGCAGCCTACTAGACTAGTACGTGTTACATTTATCCAACCCTTGCTCTCACAGCATGTATGGATCATGTACATATAACAACCTTTAATGTTTACTGTATTAATTAAATAAATGATTATTTTACATAGTCCTTGTACACATTACGTGTTTGCTTATTGTTGAGTCTACTTGCTGTTATGTAAACCCTACTAGATTGCGTAATGTTCCATTCATCCAGTCCTTGCTCTCACAGCATGCCAGGTTTATGTCGATATAACATCCTTTAACGTTTACTGAACTAATGAAATAAACGCTGATTTTACATAATCCTTGCACACGTTACGCGTTTGCTTATTGTTGAGCCAGCTTCCTGTCATGTAAATCCTATTCCATTGCTTAATGTTCCATTTATCCAACACTTGGTCTCTTGGCATGCGTAGTTCATGTAGTTGTAACAGCCTTTAACGTTTCCTGTACTAATGAAATAAATGCTGATGTTACATAGTCCGTGTACATATTTCGTGCATGCCTATTTTTTAGTGTACTAGCTGCCATGTAATTCTTACTTGATTAATTAATGTTCCATTTATCCAATCCTTGCTATCACAGCATGCATAGTTCATGTAGAAATAACGGCCTTTAACATTTACTAAACGAATGAAATAAAAGCTGATTTTACATAGTCCTTGTATAAATTGCGTGTTTGCTTAACATTGAGTCTACTTGGTGTCATGTAAAGCTCACTAGATTGCTTAATGTTGCATTTATCCTATCCTTTGCTTTCACAGCATGCATGGTTCATGTTGAAATAAGTCTTTAACGTTTACTGAACGAATGAAATAAATGCTGATTTTACATAGTCCTTGTACAAATTACGTGGTTGCTTAGCATTGAGTCTACTTGGTGTCATGTAAAGCTAACTAGATTGCTTAATGCTCCATTTATCCAATCCTTGCTTTCACAGCATGCTTAGTTCCTGTAGATATGACAGCCTTTAAGGTTTGCGGAACGAATAAAATAAGTGTTGATTTTACATAGTCCTTGTACAAATTACATGTTTGCTGATTGTTGAGGCTACTGGCTCTCATGTAATCCTTACTTGATTGCTTAATGTTCCATTTACCCAACCCATGCTCTCACTGCATGCTTGTTTCATGTAGATATAACAGCCTTTAACGTTAACTGAAGAAATGAAATAAATGCTGATTTTACATAATCCTTGTACAAATTACGCGTTTGCTGATTGTTGAGGCTACTGGCTATCTTGTAATCCTTACTTGATTGCTTAATGTTCCATTTACCCAACCCTTGCTTTCACTGCATGCTTGTTTCATGTAAATATAACAGCCTTTAACGTTAACTGAACAAATGAAATAAATGCTGATTTTACATAATCCTTGTACAAATTACATGTTTGCTGATCGTTGAGTCTACTGGCTATTATGTAATCCTTAGTTGATTGTTTAATGTTCCATTTATCCAACCCTTGCTCTGACTGCAGGCTTGTTTCATGTAGATATAACAGCCTTTAACGTTTACTGAACGAATGAAATAAATGCTGATTTTACATAGTCTTTGTACAAATTACGTGTTGGCTGATCGTTGAGTCTACTTGCTGTCATGTACTCCTTACTTGATTGCTTAATGTTCCATTTATCCAAACATTGCTCTCACTGCATGCCTGTTTCATGTAAATATAACAGCCTTTAACGCGTACTGAACGAATGAAATAAATGCCAATTTTACATAGTCCTTGTACAAATTACGTGTTTACTTAGCGTTGCATCTACTTGCTGTCATGTAATCCTTACTTGATTGCTTAATGTCCCATTTATCCAACCCTTGATCTCACAGCATGCTTGGTTCATGTAGGTATAAAAGCCTTTAATGTTTATGTATTAATGGAATAAATGCTGATTTTACATGGTCCTTGCACATAGTGCGTGTATGCTTCTTGCTGGGTCTACGTGTTGTCATGTAAACTTTATTTAATAAGGCATACAATCATGCCAGTAAGCAGACCCAGCATGAAACATACACGTAATGTATACAAGGACTATGTATAATCAGCATTATTTCATTAATACAATAAAGATTAAAGACTGTTATACCTACATGAACCATGCATGCTGCCAGAATAAGGGTTGAATAAATGGAACAAATAATTCTAATACGGTTTACATGACAGAACAAAAAATAAGCTTACACGTAATGTGTACAAGGACTATGTACAGTTTAAATCAGAATTAATTTATTAATTTAATAAACATTAATGGCTTTATATCTACGATCAGTCATGAACGTGATGAGGGCAAAAGTTGGCTAAATGGAACATTAAACAGTTTAATAAATTGCTCATTGTCCCATTTATTCAGCCATTGCTCTCAAGGCGTGCATGCTTCGTGTAGATATAATAGTCTTCAATGTGTACTGTATTAATGAATTAATTGTCTTTCTTGCATAGTTCAATTTCAAACATGTATGTTTGAACAAGCATACACATTTGGAATTATGAACGTTTTACAGCAGTTTAATTTTGTGTGAACACAAACGTAAAAATTTTAGTATGGAGCTTGCATTCTTTCAACATATTTTTAAAGGAACTTTCAATTCATATTGGTAGAATGTCTGGCTTATCGAATAGGTAACGCTTCGTTTTTTTTTTAGAAACCTTAAGGCAAATATACCTTTTTTACTCCAATATGAAGCGGAGCTGTGGCCGTTTGTCAAGGATGGTCCATACTAATCCTATTTTCACTATTTTATATAATAGGCTTGGATGCCATTTTTTCCATTAAGATCAATAAAATGTTCTTTACTGTATTATTTAGAGTGCAGCTGTGTATGTTTTACAAAAATTGCAACCTATATGTATCATTAATTCATAATTTAAACTGTTCTGCATCATCACTAATTAAGTGAATATATTTTATTAGCAGTTTCTAAAAAAAAAAAGGGGGCTTCCAATCCTTCAGATAAACCTCACATTAGATATTTGTGTTAATTTCGAAAGCATATAGTCAGGAAGTAGGCACTTGGCTTGACCACAAATCTTGTTTAAAATTTAGTTTAAAAACTTTGTATGACATACACAATAAAACAAAAATAAATTAACGTTTTCAGATCCCTGTTAGGTGTCGTCCTCGCACATGGAACGAGCAGTTTGAGAATGCTACACATAAAACGTCTTAGCTACAATCACGTGACCATATAGCCGACAAAAAAATTAACCAATCTCGTAAATGAAAAGTAATTGCAACCAAGTAACAATCCTAAACAGTCTAGGAATATTAAATTAAAGTAAAGCCTGTTCTTTAATTTGGTAAACTGCTTATAAAATTCTATTGTTCCCATCTGTGGAGGAGTGGCACAGTCAGGAATGAGCCATTCAAAAATGTTTAATTTTTAATGTTTTTATTGTGCATATCTGACTGCATATCGCATATCGTTGCTACCAAAAAAAGCTGCGGCTTACGTCCTCCATGCTCCCAATAAGAAACTGAGTCATTTGGAACGGTACACAAGCAGTTAGAAGATGAAATTCGTGCTTAATACGTGCAAGTTCTATATTAGCACGTACACAAAAAGCGATCTGGGGAAAAATGCACTACTGCTTTAAGATCAGCGTAGCCATGCTCCTTTTCTTAATAGGAGCAGTTTAAAGTGGCTATACTTATAACTAACTGTGTGCGTATCAAATTACGAGATATACGGCAGGGTGCCTTTATAGCATGCCAACTTTCTCGTAGAAATAATGCTGTATATTTTTTGTAACCATATTTTGTTCAATTTGAACAATAGTTAAAAAGCAAGAGGCCAATTTTTCAGGCACCATATTGGGCTATCAACTTCACCACAACTGTATGTACTATGAGATGTATAAAAAAAGTGGAGG
The DNA here is from genome assembly GCA_023313725.1 of Lithobius niger. Classification (NCBI taxonomy): domain Eukaryota; kingdom Metazoa; phylum Arthropoda; class Chilopoda; order Lithobiomorpha; family Lithobiidae; genus Lithobius; species Lithobius niger. The sequence goes on along the minus strand of JAHWFP010066882.1, from coordinate 16,276 downwards.
TTCCGGGGGGGGGGGAGAGTGCAGGAATTGTTGTTTTTATTGTCTTCATTGAATTCAAGTCATTATAGAGTTTACCACGGTTAATTTTTTATTTAAAAAGCAGGTTTAGTATACAACTATCGTAATTACTGATTTTTGCACATTTTACTAATAACTCGCAGATGTACAAAAAGAAGTACCATCTCTACCAATGTTAGGTTTCTTTCTTCAAGTTCAATTCTAACCCCTAAATTGGAGAAGAAGAAGAAGAAGAAGAAGACGGGCTTTATTTAAAACATAATTAAAACAAAATACATTGATAGTGGGTTGAAGACCAAGGTCTTTTACGAGCCCAGTACAAAGATAAATTGAATAAATGACTACAATGAAATAATAATAATAATAAAAATACATACATAATAGTTAATTGCACAATAGTGCAATCACACACAGGCGAATGTTAAAAAATTAAAGAAAATTACACAATAAATTATTTGGAAAATGGAAAAAATTGGAAAAAAATATAAAATTATGCAAAGCACTGTAAAAGAAAAAAAAACAGAAAACACCTAAAAAATGACGTTAAACAATGTAAAAAAAAGAATCTAAATGCAGAATAAAACGTTATAATTATATAAGTAAATGGAGAAAAATGGAATTTAATTTTTAGGTTAGTAATGTAGCATTGATAAGGCAGTGTTTAAAATAATTTTTTTTTAAACTATGGGCACTTGAACTCTGGATTATGTCAGGAGGAATGGCATTCCAGATGGTGGATACTTGACCAACTAAAGACAACTTGCTGCTAGTAGTTCTACTAAAGGTCTGGTGACATTTTAGCATGTTTCTAGTAGGGTAGCTATGAACGTTAAAATTGAACTTTACAAGATTGTGTCTGTTTTTATAAATATAGACACCACTTCGATAAGTGATAAGATCATGAATAGGAAGTATGTTCAGTTTAAAGAAAAGTGGGAGACTATGGTCTTTTGAAGGTCGATGCAAAATGATTCGGACAGCTTTCTTTTGAAGTTTTAATAGTCGTAATTTATTAGTTTTTGACGTGTTCATCCAAACAAGTGTACAATAATTTAGATACGGTTGAATAATTGCATGATACAGTTGGGTAAGACATTTAGTAGGTAGCTCGTCTCTTAGTTTATGTAAGATACCAACGGCTTTAGAAATTTTGTTGGACATGAAGTTGATGTGGGGATTCCAATTAAGATGTGGGTCAAGTTTTAGGCCTAAAAAGGTAATGTTTGAGACCTCCTTTAATTTGCATTTATTTATTACTAAATTAGGCATGTGGTTGCAAGATTTTTGTCGGATTCTAAAAATCATAAAGTTCGACTTTTCGATGTTGAGAGACAATCTATTCAAATTAAACCAATCAGAAATTTTATTAAGTTCAGCATTTATGGTTTTCTCAAGATTTTTTTAATCTTTGCCTGAGAGATATAAAGTAGTGTCATCCGCAAAAAGAATTGCAAGCAAATTGGAAACAGCTGGCAACTCATTAACATAGATTAAGAACAATAATGGTCCAAGGATTGATCCTTGAGGAACTCCACAATTAATAGGTTGTCTTGTAGAAGAGCTGGCTTCGATTTGGACATATTGATTTCTATTTTCAAGGTAACTTTCAAACCAGTTATTTGTAACCCCTCTAATACCGTAATGATTCAGTTTATCCAACAGACGGTTGTGGTTTACTGTATCAAAAGCCTTTCGCAAGTCAATAAAGATGGCAACAGTATAAAGATTCTCTTCAAAAGCATTTACAACATCCTGAACGAATTTGAGTGTTGCCCCTTCAGTACTTCTTCCAGGTCGAAATCCATATTGACTGTTAGTAAGAATATAATTTTTGTCAAGATAAGAGTAGAGGCGCTTAAACACAACCTTCTCAAGAATTTTTGAGATCACAGGTAAAACCGAAATAGGTCTGTAGTTGTTTATATCATTTTGGCTTCCACCTTTATGAATCGGTATAACTTTTGCTGTTTTAAGGTCATCAGGAAATTGCCCTTCAGCTAAACTTAGATTAATAATTTCAACAAGAGCAGGAATAATCTGTGGAGCAACTTGTTTGATAATATCAGTTGTAATCTGATCATGACCAGCTGATTTAGAATTAGCTAAGGTATTGATAATAGAAGCTAACTCAGGACCGGTACAAGGAGACATGAAAAACGAATTGCTGCTGGGCTGTGAATACATATCTGTGACAGTTTTATTAAGATTAGGGATAGCTTTCTCCAGATTACCACCTATGGAAGTAAAATAATTATTGAACTCCTCTGCAATGTTAGAGGGATTTGTAATCGATTCATTGTTTTTAGATAGAGTCTTAACCGAAGAGTTGAATTTATTTTTACCCATGAGAGTGTTAATAATTTTCCATGTGTCTCTGATGCTTTGGTTTGCAACTTTAAGTTTATTATCAATATATAATTTTTTCGCTTGTCGCATAGTTTGTACATGTACTCTGTTAAATGACTTGTAACGTTCTTCATCTTCTATCGATCTGGTTCTAAGGAAGTCCTTATATAACTTAGCTTTTGTTTTAGAAGATTTAATAATGGCTGGGGTAATCCAGGGATTAGTTGTGTGTTTATTGTTTTTATGTACAGTCCGGAGAGGGAAACAGTATTCAAACAAGGACTTAAAAGTACTGGCAAAATGTCTGTACACTACATTAACGTTAGTTTTTGTGTCTGGCAGAAGTTTGTGCGAAGTAAGTGCCTGCCTGAATTTTTGAATGGACTGTGGATTGATGTTTCTAATTTTAAAGTCAACTGATTTAGGCGAAGGACAAGCCGTCACTTTCTTAAAGAAAGTAGTGTGAATCGTGATCAGATGATCAGAAATTGGCTCAGTCAGTACTGAAGCAATATAAGGGTTTGTATGGTTGTTGCAGAAAATATTATCAATAAGCGTAGCAGACGTCTTAGTAATTCGTGTAGGAACTGTAATGGTCGGAATTAATCCGGTACTTTGAATTAAATCAAGCCAGTCAGAAACGCTAGCGTCTTTCTGATAACTAAGTAAATCAAGATTAAAGTCACCAACAAGGTAAAGTGTATCTTTGGAATGACGTATTTTATCAAGCATAGAAGACACACTTTTGCTAAATTCATCATAATTGGTGTTAGGTTGTCTGTAAATGACTCCAATTACGATATTCTTCTCATTAGCATGACGAATTTGTATAAAGAGTGATTGCGCAATATAGCGATTTGTTTCAAGTTCAAGGTCACTTCTTCGTTTGAACTGTATGCCGTTCTTTATATACAATATTACTCCGCCATGATCATTATTTTTTTTATCTTTGTTATTGCCAAGATTTACGAAATTATCCAAAGAATAGATGCCTTCGCAGCCATCTGGAATCCATGTCTCCGTAACAGCAATGATGTCTGGAGAACAATTAAAATCATGGATGAAGGATTCAAGCTGATTAAAATGGCCATGCAGGCTTTGAATGTTAATACCAACAACAGTAAAAGGAGATGAGTTGATGCTGTAATCCGAACTTAAATTAATAAATTCAGAGCATGAACTGTATGCTGTATTGGCCAAACTATTAGTCAGTAAATTGGCGTCAACGTCAAATCGTCTTATATGTTCATCATCAGAAAATACTTGAGAAAAGGAGTTAATATTATTATTGACAGCAGTATTCATAAAAATGTAAAGGGTTTAAAAAAAACAAAAAAAAACAAGGCTGTCCTTTATACTATTTTATTCATCAGGGCAAGTACTTTTGGAGGCATCACACTACCATCAGTTTTTCAGCGGTCCTTATGAATAACACAGCATGTTGCCATGTGTCTAGCAAATAAGGTTGCATATGCAGCATTAAAGTTGCTACATATTCTTTCTCCAACGATGGTTTACGACTGTACGTCCTAAGCTTTTGCAGCAATGTAAGGCTCTGACTTCCTTCCTTAATGATATTTTGGTTCTCCTGTAATGAAAAACACACAACGTAAGAACAGGTTAATTTCTCCCGCGTTTTAAAAACAATAATATCTACAAATCTAAGGCCAAACAAAAAAAATGTTTGGTTTGCGTTACGCAGGTAAAAAAAAATAGGGTCGGTCGGTCGATTGGAATTTTTTTAAACTTTTTTTTTCGTTACTAAATCAGAAAGTCTTTACTTCAAAAATTGTAATTTAATATTTTTTTATGCAATATTCTACATTCATGTTCACGGAGCAATATTTTCCTTTTTCCAGGAAGCATTTGAACCATTTTTGTATCGTAAGATGGAGCGTCAAAATAGGGAGGGGATTTTTTTTTTCCCTTGGACGAAAAACAGGTTTAGGGTCGGCTCGTAAAAATAGGGTCGGTCGGGTAACGCAAACCAAACCTTTTTTTTTTCGTTTGGCCTAATGAAAAACATTAGAAAAGCATAAAGACCCACCGCTATGACTTCAGCAACAAAGGTAAATGACGATCTCCTGATTCGCGACACACACCCTGGTTCTTTGCTCTCCTGTCTTTTGCTGTTTTGCTTTGCTGAAGGCCTCCTCGAAACCTTTGGGTGAGTGATTATGAAATTGGAACTGTCCAAGATCATCTAGCTGCAGTTGGGGTCACCATATGTGACTTTGGAAAGCTTAAATTGACGATTTTGGGATTGTGTTTACTTTTTTTTGTGGTGGCAGCCATCTTGGAGTGACTTTCAAATTTGTGAGGGTTCAATGTGTTGGTTCAATACTCGGCAGTGACACTTTTTTTTTTCTTGTTACGAGGTGTTTGTGCTTCTGTTTTTCATTCTACCGCCGGAGTTCTTTTTTCTCATTCTCGTCTACTTTTTTTTTTTTTTTTTTTACTGCTTAAAAGAGAAAAAAAGGAATTTAAAACTCAACCAACGATGACAGATGTTGTGTGCATCCAAGATGAGGAGGCTGCTTGTAACCACGATGGTACACCTGATCATGTTAATTTACGGCATAGCAGACGACAAACTACATACTTTGACTCCTTACAGTCACCTTTTTCCTCTGGAGTAACTCAGCAGCTACTACATAACTGTGGTCTAAAGGAAAGCACTCCAAAGTCTCAGGAGAAACTTAACGAAAACTGTGACTTATCCCAATTACCCAACCTGCACAACATCTCCTCCCGTTTATTAAATAAACTAGAAGACTTCAGCCTAGAAAAGGACCTTGATTTGGCGGACATTAACTCGAAGGTCGAAGCAATTCCAATGAAAATCGAAATCGCGCTTGAGAAAAAATTTTCGTTCTTCAAAACTTGCTTCGAAGGATGGTCCGCAGAATTCTTTAAACTACAAAATCGCATCCTTGAAGAATACGCAATGAATCTTTTCAAGAGGCTGGAGACAAAATTAAAGGAAACAACTGCAGACCATCATCCAAACTCGAATATGTGTGAAGACAAACAGAAAAAAGGCCTTGACACAGACTCACCGACTGAGAATACCTCAACAAGTCTCCCAGATAGTGAGAGGGACCTTATTATTAAATTGAAAGTCTCTAAAATGGGAGAACTTCAGGTCAGATCGGCACATGTAAACGTCAGCCATATTCCTGGTGAGCCTGAACCAGTGCCAGATATTATCTTAACACCAACCAAGCTGAAAAACATCACCTTCAATAGGGGACATGGAAGAAAAACACAACGCAAGCGAGGTGAGAAGAAAAATTCCATTAATATTGACGAGGCGAAAACACAACCCACTAAGGATGTTGTGCCTAACGTAACTAGGCTTTGTGATGTGCAGAACGATACTAAAAACAGGAGAGTCAGCACAAATAATCATCCCTCACAGGTCTCTGACAGGGATTCCTCGATGGTAGGAAACCACAGGCCTAATCAAAATGGAGTCCAAAACACAGCAAATGCTTTGCAGCAAGATACTGATGACCATGGAAACATTTGGGACAAACGTTCAACTATCATCGGCGACTCAAATGTGAGAAACCTGCGCGGCAGTGTGCATGAGGAATCACGTACCTGGACCTATCCAGGTCTGACTGTCCAGGGACTCCAAACAAAGCTCCCAGAGATTACCAGTCATTACGTGGGAAATGAAAACTTCATCTTCTGCATTGGAACGAACAATATTGGAAAAGACTCTCCGAACAGAATTGTCCTTTTCATTTCGGACTTTGTACATTCCCTGCGTTTGGCTTGCCCTACGGCCAGCATAGCGTTTGTGGGACTCTTCCCTCGTTTGGGATTCAAAAATCGGGAATCTGATATGGCAGTCATTCATACAAATTCATTGCTCAGACGCCTGTGCGTTGACATGAATCTCACTTTCGTATCAATTGACGAACATATTCTTAAGGACAACACCCTTCTAGCACGTGACCAAATTCACCTCACCCAGCGGGGAAAACTCTGCCTTTACCAAGAAATGAAAAAGCTGCACACACGTCAGGAAAACCATCAGTGATAACTGGGAATATCCCCATCAGTTCCGAGTGTTCTTCCATACCATTGTGTACATTGTGTAGTTTATCATGAATCATGTTGAACGCGCGCAGTGTTATTGCAAACTTAGGATGTTTTCTTGATTTGGTGCGACGAGGAGACTATGACTTGATTATGGTTGTTGAGTCCTGGCTCCATGAGTCAATTACAGATGCGATGATTGCTGATGTAAACCATTATGGTGTGGTTCGCAGGGATCGGGGAAGTACGGGTGGGGGGCTGCTGATACTGCACCGTGTTTCTATTCCTCTTGTTGTTGTGACGAACTCAAAGGATTGCGAAGGTATTGCCATCACTCTTCCGAATCACGAAATTTCTATCATCCTCTGCTATCTGCCGGATAGTAGAATAGACCAAGACATTATAAATCTGTGCAATTTTATAAATGATTCCATAAATTGGGAGCATTCAACTGTTATTTTAGGCGATTTTAATCTGTCCACTGTTGATTGGGACAGATCACATGCGGGGGATCCACACCACCGCCTTTTTCTTGATTTTTTCGAGGCTTTGGGCTTCGTTCAGTTAGTAAGCGAGCCAACGCGTGGTGAGAACATTCTGGATCTCATTTTTACACACGATGATAATCTAGTTTTTGATGTAAATGTGGGTGCACATCTTGGCACCAGTGACCATTCTATGGTATCTTTTCATTTAAATACTTATCTTCTGGGAAATTCGGCGACATTGCCAGGAGCTGAGTCGGTAATGCGGGGCAGACTCGATTTTACCAAGCTTAAATCTTCTTTGAGAAATATTAGCTGGGATCATCTGATATTCCATGTCCACTCTAACATTGAGCAGGCTTGGTCCTGTTTCCAAGAGATTTTTTCGTCTCATATAAATGCATGCCGGGAAGTTCCAAGGGTGAATTGCCATAGAACTAAAACAATACCACGTAGTATTTTAAAATTAAACAACCGAAAATTGAAACTTTAGAAGAGGTTTAAACTCTCTCCTAGTACCGAAACTAGAGAAGCTTATAATAATGTCCGTAAACTTTACTCAAAAACAGTTGAAGGGTGGCAGAAGGATCAGGAATTAAAGGCGATTCGTGTTGGTAGTCATTCAGCATTATTCAAACTTTACCGTCAGAAAACTAAGACCACGAGATTTCTTCCGCCATTTAAGGTTGGGGATAGATTCATTACTGATAATTCTGCAAAGGCTGAAGCCTTGAGCTCTGTTTTTGCTTTAAATTCTCTAACCGATGATGGAAATACCGCTCTGCCAACTGCCCAGAATGAACATTGCACTGACCGTTGTACCACGGTCCTCTTCACCACTGCAAATGTTTTAACAGCAATTACGAGGCTCAAAAATAGTTTTTCGATTGGACCAGATGGGTTTTCAGCCCATCAGCTTAAACAGGTCGCCAATGAAGTTTGTTATCCGCTCGCAAAACTTTTTGGTTTATCCTTCGATCAGGGCAAGCTCCCAGAAATCTGGCGAAATGCGAACATTGTACCTGTCTTCAAAAAGGGCTCTCCTTCTGATCCATTAAACTATCGCCCAATTTCTCTCACATGTGTAGCATGCAGATTAATGGAATCTACTATACGCGACTCCATTCTTTGCTTCCTTGAAACTTATTCAGTAATTAAGTTAGACCAATTTGGATTTCTTCCAGGTAGGTCATCTACCCACCAGTTACTTTCTGTCCTTGATTTCTGGACGGAAACACGTGATGTGGGCGGTCATTGTGAGACCATCTATTTCGACTTTAAAAAGGCATTTGAGTCTGTAATTCACCGCAAACTTCTTCAAAAGATTTGGGATGTGGAATCGACGGTAAGCTTGCGGTGTGGCTGTCGGCTTTTTTAAGTAATCGGTCTCAGCAAGTTATTGTGGAAGACACACGGTCTAAGAGCATTTCGGTCCCGTGTGGGGTTCCACAGGGCTCGGTACTGGGTCCACTCTTGTTTGTCATTAATTTAAACGACCTTCGTTTTGAAAATTTAACCACTTTTGGTTACAAGTTTGCGGATGACATTAAAATCGGTGGCACAAACACAAACGAGTTTGCCTCACCTGAACTCGAAAAAGAAGTTGAGGAAGTTGTGTCGTGGTCTGTTCTCTGGCAGCTACCTCTCTCCATTCAGAAATGCCATTCTTTTTTTGTTGGAAATGGTAAACCAAATTTTCATTACTTACTAGATAATGTTCCTCTGCCTTTTGTTGACGAGGTTAAGGACCTTGGCATCTGGTTTACTCCAGATCTAAAGCCATCACTTCATTGTAGAAAAACGAGTGCCCTTGCCTTCCGCCGTCTTGCTGTTGTAAATAGATGTTTTACATCTGGGGATGTTGCTACAAAAGTATGGGCTTTCAAAGTTTTCGTTCGGCCCCTACTAGAACATGCTACTCCAGTTTGGTCGCCTTTTCTTTTGAGCGACATTGATCGCATTGAACAGGTCCAGTGCTGCTTTACCAAGCGACTCCCCGGTTTTCGCGACTTAAGTTACTCTTTACGTCTTGAAAGAACTGGGCTTGAACTACTCGAACTTAGAAGATTGAGGTTCGATTTAATTTTAACCTATAAAATTCTGCGTGGCCTTATTCGAGTTGACCTCCCTTTTTTTGACAGGGCATCAAATCTCCACGGTACACGTGGGCATTCGTGGAAGTTGGCTGTACAAGGTTCCAACCTTAATTGTAGAAAATCTTTTTTCTCAGTCCGGGTAATTCCAATTTGGAATGCCCTGAGTTCTTCAACTGTTTGCATGGAGACGGAGTCGGGCTTTCGACGCATGCTCTTAAAAGAGCCCCTAGCTCATTTCCTTAAAAGAGGACTTTGAGTATGGTG
>JAHWFP010066880.1:0-10881 GCA_023313725.1 Lithobius niger | reverse complement strand
TGGTACAAGATCGGCATTGATATCTTCCCTGATACTTTCATGGTTGGTATGATGGAAATTCAGTACAGGTTTGTGTGCTTTGTAATTGGGGGAGCAGCTGATGAAGATATGCAGGCAACAATGGTCGCCGTTTCCAAGTAGAGGAGCGGATGAGACATTTGCAACTGCAGAAATAGAGTGGGAGTACGAGATCAAGGATGTGGAGACTTGGACTGCCATGAAAACGAGTGGGAAAACTAAAAAGCTGGGTAATGTTACGACAGGTGATAGTATCAACAAAATCATGGTGGTAGAGTGATAAGTGGTCACTACCTATCTCTAGATGATGCTGGTTAAATTAAAATCCCCAATCAAAACAAGGGTCCATGGGAATCAATAAGTGATTTAATAGTAGACAGACACCTTGTATCGTTTTCATGGTTGCTGTGGGAAGAGTGGTACAAACACGCCACAACATTAGTGTAGTGATGGGTTACGTTCGATTTTAATAGTTAAGCTGTCCATGCAACCTCCTGCAGTTGATAAAGAAAATAGGTCAACTTTTGTTGAGGCTAAGGCTGAGGGTGAGGTAACGGGTAGACGGGGAAGAAAGTACACATAAAATACTAGGAAAGTACAGTGTAAAGTTGGTATGAATTGCGCCAGTTACTGGGATACCACGGAATACTTTCCACAGATGATTTTAACCTTCATTATCACCTTGGGTTACATCATCTTGATACAATAGACTGTCGATATAACGTACCTATGAACAAGGAACTTTTCCCTCTATAGAATACTTTTAAAACAATTTTGGTTGGCAACCTTCTGTTCATATGGTGAAAATACCTCTAAACAAAAAACTTCTGTATAAGGAACAACTCCGTATAAAGAATCCTTTTTCAGTGCTGTAAAGGTCCTTTCACATATTAAAAACCATCCTTAAAGGCAGGGCTCGTACACAACAGATGAAACCATTTCAATTCTTTTTTAAGTCCAACTTACAATGTCAAAGCTTTTTGCTCAGTAAATTGTCAAAATTACCTTTTAAATTCCAGTTCACTAAATGTTGATGAAGGCACTATTGAACGCAGTTGATTTCTAACATTTACTGCAAAGTTTGTGTCTTAAGCAATTGCATAAGAATTTATAGTTTGAAGTAATGAACAATGAGACCATTACGTTAAACAAGGAGGGAGGTAGAATATAGCAACTAACAGCCAGTGGCACAGCGCTTGCACATCTGCCCCCTTCTGGCACAAATCTCTTGCACTGCACGCCAACTCTCTCGTTCTAATTCGAGCTCAACCCGAGGGAAGCATCATTTACAAAAGAAAAGGATTTGGCTGATAAACTATTTTTATTTTATTTATTTATTTAATGTATACTTAAATTAAAATTAGGCCACTATTACAGTACTGACTGCATTATTTCATTAAAAAATAGGGCACTCATTCAAGGCTCAGTTTACAAAACTTTCTATTTTTAAGGTTATCAAACCTGATTTTTGGGAGTTCAAATTAATGGATTTTCAAGAATTTCAAGGCTTTGTACGAATCCTGTTATAAGGAACTAATTTACGAAACATTGTATCGGCCAATGAATTTATCATATGACGAAAAAGGCAAACCTGACCACAACCCAAAATCGAAACCTTTTTGGTGAAAACCATGCTTGTACAAAATCAACCAAGATGCCGACAAACATACCTCAGCTTCGTGTCTAAGTTGCATCTCCTCAAGAACTCGATTATGTTCCAACTGCAAATGTTCGTATTCAGTTTTTAGAAATGCCAGTTCATATCGTAACTGGTTACATGTAGTACGATGCTGCTCACATTCCTCTTCTATCAAGGCAAAGCGCTCTCTGTAAGGTTTCTCAATTTCATCTTGCATGGTGGCACGTACCAAGTCTAAATGATGAGCAGACATAGCCTGTTCAAACGAATCGAGATGTTACACCTTAATTTTTCTATACAGAAACATTCATATACCTATTATATCACTTTCGAAACATTTAACAAGACTCACTTGGCTTTGCAAATTTTCTACTTCAGTTTGTTTTTGAATAAGTTCCTTTTTCAACTGCTGTGTACTTGATTTGAGCGTCTCCTTTGCATTTTCACTTTCCTGTTGCTGCTGCTTGTACTGCTCTTGCAACAATCGGAAATCGTCTAGAAGCCTTTGAAATAAAATTATACCAAAAAAAGTGTGGATCTGGTTGCTAGTCGCAAGTTAAAGTACACAAATAATTATTCACAAATAAGAAAAAAAAAAGTGATCCTGATGTATGAAATATTCGATGTATTTCTGCCACCACACACTAGCAGCGGAGGATAAGCACTTCTGAGGAGATGAATGCAAGAAGTGAGGGGAAGATGGTTTTGTGCATTTACTCGCCTCACCTTTGGCCTCCGACTGTGCAATGTAAAACACTGTAATTAACCAAAAAGTAAATTTTGTAACCTCATTCCATGACTTCATCACTCTCGGGAGGAAAACAGAGGATGATATATCCTCACAGGTAGGTATCTTTATAAAAGAGGTACCCAATCAGGTTGCAGTTTATAAAGAACTAAGTATGGTCAACCCACTTAGGAAAGGACAATGGTTAAGAATTTACATTGCTTTTAACTATCAGAGGTTACCTAATGCTTGGACAAGTCACCACTGACATGGTAACAGCTTGGCCTTTCCCTAATACTGAAGACCACCAAATTAAAGACAGCAGCTGATAGTCTCAACAAATGCAATCAACAAATGAAAGAAAAAGCCTTCCTGGCAACTTCCTTGCTTAATATTATCTAAGTTCCATCAATGACTGACAGATCAGTTATATATTTTCAATGAATCTGTTATAGAATAGCGACTATGTGTTCCCTGTTTGCTACTTTCCTTACTCGCTTGGAGTGCAGTTACCTTGTATTCACAAACACACCTGCATTGTTGGTAACCAACATCATCTAGAGAATGAACGAATAAATTCCAAGAATAAAAAAATAAGCAAGGAATGTGCAACCTCATTTCCAACAGAGTTTATCCGTGGCAGTGACAACATCTGCCAAATGAACACCCTGGCAATCCACTCTCTCTATGACACTCAGGAGATCTGGTGCCAGGTGAGATTAAACATGGGACAATAAGCAAAATGGGCTAGGTTAATGTACCTAAATATAACAGCAAAGCTAATTGCAACAGAAATGAGCTTGCATCTGTGTTCACACAAACGTTATACACCTTAGGCAACAAAATACAGCATGCGTAAAATTTAGCCACCTTTTATAATATGAAGGAAATGGTAGCTTTAGTTGAGAATTTCCCTGACAGAAATTTGCTCACTTAATCAAAAGCTACTGCGTGATTATCACTGTAAGTCGATGTTCATTCAAATTTAAAACTAAATCAGTTCGGCAATATCCTGTAGCTTTCATTGGGCGACGCAGTGTAATGCTAAACCGTGCAAAACATGGCGAGTACTTTCTGAAGTTGATACGCTTTTGGCAGTCACTCGCTTCAAACGTTACACAGTTGAAACGCTACAATACGTTTGTTGAATTCATTTCAAATAAAAGTATGTATTTTCCTACCAGTAACAGTCCGGAAGGCCTTCCTTTCGAAATAAGCACTGTGTCGATCATTTCCGTAACCTAGCAACGCCTGCAATCACACATAGAAGCCGGTGGCGAAACACGTTAATCTGCCTGTGTCGTTAGGTCTAACGTCAACGTAACCTAGCAACAAATTCTGAACACCGTTTTGAAATTTATTACGCTCCACTACAGTCCGTATTTGATTGGTTTTTTTTATTTACTCTTGCAATTTTAGAAAAAATAAAATTATGTACTGCATTTATTAATTATTACGGAATTGTTTAAAGTAAAAAGTTTGGAGGTGTGCGCCAATAAAAAATTCTTCAGTGGCGGCGAATATCAATTTTATTCCTGGCGGCCGTAGTGCCAATCGGCGCGCCGATATTTGGACGGCAGCGCGACTTTTATAAACTTTTTAAATGTTGCATACGAAATTTAGAGTGCTGAATACTGAAATATGACGTGAAATTCTCTAACTAAATACCCCTCGAGCTATTGGAAATTATCAAATTTTTTTCAACACTCGTGTTTTGGCCCATTAAACTCACTCGTGCTATTTATTGGCAGATTAAATTAAATTAAATTAAGCACTCGTGAATTTATAGGGGCGAAAACACTCGAGTTGAAAAAAATTATCGATAATTTCCTTAGCTCTTGGGATATTACATAAGATAATTTAATGTGGGTTTTGATGTACACTAGCACTTACCAATATACCCAGGATAGAAAAGGTTATTTAGAACAGTGGTTCCCAACTTTTCCAACTGCAACCTCTCCCCTAAAAATATTTTTTTTCCCTGCGACACCCCCCTCTCCCCGCCAAGTGAATTTTTTGGCCCGTCGGTTTCACAACTAGAGGGTCTGGGGGAGCATTGTGAGCTCCCCCGGCAGGGTCCGGGGCGGACACCCACGAAGACAATGCTTTTTTTTGCATTTAAAGCACTTTAAACTTCGTCATTTGCTCACAAAAAAAAATAGTCCTCATATTTTATAGAATTATACAATAGATTATAAAGATTAGTTGTTAGAATGGAGAGATTAGAATTAGAATTAGATTTTAGAAGAAATAAAAGTACTTTACAATTAATTAATTTTATTAATGATTAAATTTCAGGAAAAAAAAAAGATTTTAAGATTATAAGATTTAAAAAAAGTAAAATAATTTTTTTTCCTGCTATGTATCGTAACCCCCGAGAGGACGCCCGCGATCCCATTTGGGGTCGCGACCCATAGGTTGAAAACTACTGATTTAGATAAATGAGTTTTGGTAACTTTGGCTGCATTGTTCTGCATGGTTGTTCTGCACAAATCTTCAAGTTACTAAAGGAAGATTCATTGAGCTGAAGTAGACAGCGGGGTTGCTGAATAGATTGATGAAGAAGGCCCAAGGGATAGGAAGGAAGGATGCAGATGAAAGAAATGATGCAGGAGAAAAAGAAAGAACTTCAGACGAAGTGAGAAGAGTGGGAGTGATCTACCTGGATAGAGTGAGAGAAGGAATTCAGCATGCGTTTCGAAAGTGTGGGATTGATACTTTTTTGAAGAATGGAAAAAGACTTAAAATCAATGATTCTCCACAAGAAAAAAGGTGGGCAGTAGAGAAGAAATATCGATCACAAGAAAAGAAGGTGAGCTGACAATAGTAAAGAACACTCCAAATAGAGTGTATCGGGTATAGTGTGAAGAATGAACAGCCGTTTATATAGGAGAGACACGAAAAGGTGTAAGTTACATGAGAGAGTGAGGCAACATATGTCAGACACTCGAAAGCAGGTTGAAATGAGCAGCATTGCCACACACACATGAAGGGAAAGAAGCACAAGACTGCCTGGAGTCGCACCTTGAATCCCCTGGAAGCCAGTGTGAGGTTTCTCAAGGTTCAGTCCTTATGAACCTGCAAGGCTCCTCAAATCCATCAATTCAATTGAGCATCTTATTAGCAGAGAGCTAGACGAACGCTCGACAAAACAGTGGCATGGCGAAATGCAGCGAACACTACCTCTTAAATGTGGGAAACTATATGCGAGAGTCGCGACCTAGCAGTCATCTCTTTTCAATCTATCGATAGTGCACATCGGATAACGTAAATAAACATCTTGTGGTGGCCTGAAAGATGAAAACAGGAGGACTAATTCGTCATCTTTAGTCAATGCAGGCTGTCAAAAATTCGCAAATTGTTTGTATTTGTTTGATTTTGCATTTGAGCATGATTTCAAGTGGTGGAAGATTAATGCTAGCGTGGAATACACCTGCTGACAGAACAATCGCGTGTTAAGTGTCAGTTACAATTGAAGAGTTACTCCTCGCATGCCTAGCACCATTGCAGAATCTGGCAAACAGCACAGAGCACTTCCCTAAATAGGTCCTTCATGCATATTTTAAATTTTACAACAATTTCTATTCTTTCAGAGCCAGAAACGCTACGCAACCTAAAAGGCCTACATACTAAAATGAGTTAGTTAGCAATAATAACTTCCAGCCAATCACAGTTCGTTTAGTGCTTTAAGATGCTCAATAAAATGTTATTGAGGCATGTGAAGTAATTCTTACCTGTTGTGCTCAGTCTTTAAAGTCTGAAAGTTCAACCTGTGCTGCTCACCCCGGAGTTTTTCATCAGTTAAAAGGCGCTGCAATTCGGCTTCGGAAGTCATCTTTGATTGTTTTTCTTTTTCCTGTAAATATTCCAAACTTAATCCATAAGGTAGCCTACACCAAAAAATACTTGTTTTAGAAACAGATAGGGCTGACTGAAATAATATAGGAAATCAATCTATTTACTTCCAACGAGCAGAAACATAATGAAATACATTTTTTTATTTACCTGTTTCAACAGGAGTGATAAAAGCTGGTATGCAAGTTGTAATGGAGTTGCCCAACAACAGAACTGTCAGGATAACATTTTTAGTAAGAAAGACCTAATCTGCAATGATACAAACATAAGATCACCCATTTACTGACGATTTAAAGGGAAAATTCAGCAAAAAATTGTGAGTGCACCAGCACCTCTTTAACCATGTGTTCAACAATTACACACGAAAGGAGTGGTGGAAATCAGGGGTGCACCAAATATAAAATTTCCCATATACCCAAAAGGCTTACGAAACATATGAATAACAAATGCTCAGTACAGAATATTTGAAGTATTTGGCTGAATACCAAATTAAGATAGGTTCCAAATCACTTTAAAGTTAATGTTCACTTTCACTCTCTTGAAGGTAAAGTTAATGTTGTCAGAGTACTCCACTCCTGGCCGCATACTACAGCTGGCAATTTGTAACTGAGAATAACTGAGACAGGAGCTCAGACACATGACGGACTTCTTTCTGTACTACGTCTGAACCTTCCGTCTTTGTCAGGAGGTGAAAAAAAAACACAACTTTCGTTTTCCCAGAAACAGAACTATTTACAACTGCATACGACACCAATTTTCAGAAAAAATTGTCTACAACTAATCTGTTTATATCATAAGGTTACCCATATTCTATTGGTTTTTACTGAATAACTTTTCAGTGCTTTATCTTATAGATCTGGCTACTCCACCAATGGAAAGGTTTCGTCAAGACGATTAAAATGGAGTAGTGGAAATGCAAAATCGGTCAAAAAATTGACAAAACTGCAGAAATGTGGCCGAAATTTGTCCACGGCGGCAGTCAACTGTCCACGACGTAATGTCGTACGACGCGCAGACTCTGCTACAATGTTCGTGTTAACATCAAAATCGCCACGCTAATTAATACAGGGTTCGTACATAACTGGCGAAACCATTTTCAAGGCTAACTTATAAGCAATTTCAAGTCTCTTTGCTCAGTTTACTGGTTGCTTTACATAGATGGACAAGTGCGCTCAACTCTGGCATTCCTTCTGATCTTATCTAGTACGGTACTTTGACTTTCAGAAAGATTTTGAATCTGTGGGCTATAGGCGATTACTCTGTAAACTGGAACTCACCGGTTTTACTGGTGGGTTACTAAACTGGATTGCTGCCTTTATTAGTCATCGGTCGCAGCAGGGCCAGATTGAAGATTCCCTATCTACCTCAGCTGAAGTTATTAGTGGGTCCCACAGGGCTCTGTATTGGGTCCGCTGCGCTTTGTAATCTATGTAAGTGACCTTATCTGCATCAATCCTTTAATTCATAATTTTAAATTTGCTGATGATCTTAAACTTGGAAATACCATTATTACAGCGCAGGACAGTCTGGACCTTTCCTCAGAGATAAATCATGTATTGAAATGGGAAGCCACCTGGCGACTTCGGGTTGCTGAACCCAAACGCACCTCTTTTCATATTGGGCGTCAAAATCCTATTTTCCTTACTTTCTTGAAAATCAACACTTGCCCAATGTGACTGAGGCTAGCGACCTTGGTGTTTGGTTCACCGCAGATCTAAAATCCACTGCCAGAAAATATCTGCCCTTCTTTCAGACGTCTTGCAATTGTAAATCGTTGCTTTATTTTTGGAAATATTCGCACAAAGATGTGGGCTTTTACAGTCTACGTAAGACCCCTGCTCGAGTATACCAGTCCGGTTTGGTCTCCCTACCTGCTCTCTGACGATTAGCTTGAAGCTGTTCAACACAGATTTACCAGTAGTAATCCTTCTCTGCGTGGTTTGCCAGTTGGGGACCGGATGCGTAGGCTCGCTCTTGAGACTTTAGAATTACGCCGATTTTGGGCAGATTTAATATTAACCTTTAAAATTCGAAAGGGTCTTCTCGCGATCGAGCTACCCTTTTTTTGAGCTCAGCCTTTCCTCCTCCACCATTTGCCATTTGGTTTCCAGACTTGATTGTAGGCAACATTTTTTTGCCCTTTAGGTTGTACCTGTATGGAATTCCTTGACTGATGAGGCTGTATCCGCGTCTACGGTTGCGGGTTTTAAATGCTGCTTGAAAACTTTGTCCCTCTGTCACTTTCTCTCGCGCGAGTATTGAATTTGGTCACGGACAGGTTTCTTTGCCCATTGGGTCTACGCCACTCTACACACTTTTTTTTTTCCTTTGTTTCTTTCTATAAGCTATAAAAAATTGTTTTCTGGGTTTGGGGTTAGTGGTTCCCCTACCATTCCATTTGCCTTACCACCGTAAGTGGTTAAACATTTATTTATTTACTCTCAAAATTACCTTTTATTCCAGCATAGGAGGAATACATCACCTAACAGCAAGTGAATCAGTCCCTGCTCAGCTGCCCCTTCTGGCAAAGAATTGATTGCACTGCACGGCACCTCTCTCTGTTTTCTGTCTCCAGTCCAACGAGTGAAGCATTCTTCTCAGGAAAAATAGATTCGGCTGACAACCTTTTTTTATTAATTTCTTTTAATTTTATATCTAAATTAGTATTACTATTGTGGCATTAACCTCATTCCAAACAAAAGTACACTGACAAAATTCAAGGCCGTTTCAAGGCTCCAACAACAAAATTTCCAATTTTCCAGTTTTGAGCCTAGAATTTTCGTTTTCAAATTTAAGGCTTTTCAAGGAATTCATGGCCATGTACGTACCCTGTAAATAATAGCACACAGGAGGGTGATCAGCAATCTTTGTTAGACTACGGTACAAACTGACTGTCAAGAGAAGTGTCAACTATCGGCAACAAATCTAAACAGATTTCTAGCCTATGACGAGACTCATATAAGCGTTACCGAGTGATTTTTTTTGCCAGTCCACTAACACTACACCTAGTTGCTTGTCACGCGATATGCATAGGCTAGGCTACACGTAGGCACACTCGCACTGCACGAAGAGGGAGGCGCTCAATACAAAATTTATGAAAACCGAATACTTAACCTGCCAAATAACGAATACCGCATATCAACCAAATAATCAACTAGCCGAACACCAAGTACCGAATAGGTAAACTGCTGAATACCTGCGAATATCAAATATTTGGCACTGAATAATTGACGTATTAGGCTGAATACCGAATTATTGGCGCTGTGCTGAACAATAGCCGAATACGCCAAATACTGAATTATTCGGCCAAACGCTCTACAATACCTATATAAATAATCAAGGATATTGATTAAAATGTGTGACATACTGATTAACGGTAGACATATTAGTTGACCAGGTTTCCTGATGATAAAAAATAACGAAATAAAGGTAAAGGTGTACGATGCATGTTTTGCCTTAGGACAACTTAATACCTTCCCCCTTACTAAATCTACTTTCGTATTAGGCCTTGAAAAACGGCAATCACCCATAATTTTAGAAAACAACAGGAGTGTAGTGTGGCTAGTCTATGTTACGAGTGCATATTTCAGTACGATGTGCTAATGCCAGAACGTGCAACACCGTAAATCGTGTATTAAAAGCCCAGTTGAAACTAAAGCCCACCCCTTAAAATGCTGTAAAGTCAAAATCATGAAATATGGAGTTAAAGGCCACCCGTCCAATTGTCGTGTTTCTACAAAAATTACCAAAAAGTCATACGATGTGAATAAAGATAGTACTGCTTGCTATGTTTACTGGCCCCTTCTCCCTCCCTGTAGTAATAGTGGACTCTCCCTTTAGCTCCTAGCACCTGCACAAGGTATCTCTCACTTCTCCTCCCTTCTTCACAGCAATTAAAAGAATGTAAAAATTGGTCTTTCAGAGGTCGTTCAAAAGCTTCGAATTTTCTGTAATAGATATCCAGAAAGGTTAGAAAATTGATAATGATTGATTTAAAGCCCACCCCCCTATTTTTGCCAAATTAACTGCATAAGCCCATGGGCGTTTAATCCACGATTTACGGTAATACCCAAGTTGTCTAAAATCGAAACTGAAACGTATCACGCGAAGGAGATGTGTACTGCCACGAAAGCATCCCTGTATTTTATTGTTGGCTAGAGCAACTTATGAACAACAGATTGTCTGTTTAATTTTTTATTATTACTTTGACATTGTTTCCATGTTAAACACTTAATGTTTAAAAACAAAGTGCCTAAAATTGGCCTTGAGAACGTGACGCACCCCTCTGTCTCATGCAGGTGGCGACCTCTACTAACAAATTCACCACTGTAGTGGAAGTTATGGAGATACACTCTTGTTGTTTTTCTATACACTGCCGCTTTTCGGAATATTACAACAAAATTCCTAAGATACAAAAAAATAAACGAATTGCTTATCTAAACGATCTTATTAACATAACTGCATTAATTATGCGAAAAATTATTCAGCCGAAAAGCAACAAATCGTAATACTGTTCAGCTGAATACCGAATAATCAGCCAAAATCAGTATTCGGCCGAATAACAAATGACTATTCAACCAAATAAGTATTTTGGCCAAATATAGTAATTCACCAAAATCTATATTCCGCCGAATTAAACTTC
>JAHWFP010066878.1:0-21091 GCA_023313725.1 Lithobius niger | reverse complement strand
CCGTGGAATTCGTACACAGTGTTGTCGGTCGAGCTGAAACCATCCACCGACCATTTTCCATTTCCGAGTTTGACTTCACCACCATTACCCGCATGTTGAATGAAAATATCGCGCTGAGTAGCTTCCCAAGTGAGCCACATAATGGCTTCCCTCGAATACTGTCTGGCAGGGTGATGGCCGCACGACCCGATGCATGCGATGGTATTTTTGCGCAAGTATAACGTTCTGAACAGCGTCATGGCCAGTTGAGGGAGAGATATACAGGTATGTAGCGGTTCCATGAGTGGGCATATCTCTCGAATCAGTTCCCTGAATTTAACGCAACAAGCCATCAAAACAGCAACGTCGTTGACGCAGTAAGCGATCAATTCTTTCTTGAAATCGAAAACGGCGCCGTTGTCTCTCTGCTGAGCGTGCCACTTTAACAATTCTTCTCTGCCAGTGGAAGAGAGGGCATCTGCGTCGTAATATTTCAAGTCTGGAATGGGGCCGACGTACTTATAGTTGTTGGGCTCGTTGAAATAATGAGGGAATGTTCCTTTTCGAACAGAAGCGTCCAAGCCCAAACTTGCTGGTAGTTTAGCTAGGCTTAGTGGCATGAATCTATAAGAGTCGATAAAACGCAGTCCTTCTATAGTCGCTGTCAAGATTTTATTTCCGTTGTAAATAATCGAGGATGGTTTAACACCTTTATCTAGCGCCCAACGCGTGATTAAAACTAAATCAAAAGTCGAAGCTGAGTGAGCTACCACACATGCGTCAGCATCATTGCCGTGTGTTGTAAACAGCCACTCACAAAATTCGCCCAAAGTAGCCTCTCCATTGTCGAAGATCACGATTTTCTCACCACATAACTCACAATTGTCGGAAGAAAAACACGCCTCGCAAGAGACGTTAACTACAGCGAGGTTCACTTCATGGAGGAAAAATTCTTTGTCCTTTTGGTCAAGCACCCGCTTGTTCTGCGTCGTTTCAAAGTCGTAAGCTATAATTCGAGCTGGTTTCTTGCGCGCTTTTGGCATTGGTAAAGGCTGGATGTAGCAGCGGTGTTCAGGCAGGACCCATCGTTTACACACTTTACATCGTCTTTTTCCACAGTGATGGAATGTGTTTCGGGCGCCTTGATAAGCCAAAGAACAAACCTTGCATTTATGAAGAGACTTGCACACAGTTGTATTCTTAAAGGGGGGTTGGATGGAAAAATGCCTGTTGAAACAGACGCTGTTGCGAAAAAGACGGTTACAGATAGGACATAGAATCCACTGTTTCAGGAAGCAGCGGTACTTAACGCTATGACAGCTTAGGCACCTAATTTTTTTACAGCTGTGACGTTCTTTGTGACTGTAAGGTCGCATACATACATGGCAGAAGTAGCGTGAGTTAAATAGAAACCGGGGCTTGAGGACTCCGACGAAATGTGCGCTATGTAAAAACAAATAGATCCTCTTCTGAGCCGGCGGGCCCTCGTATACAATTTGACATTTAGTTCCTATCCTCTCGAATACCACGATCTGAAAACCCAGAGTCAACAAATAGTTTTGAAATTCATGCGTGTCAATTAAGCTATACCCATCCGGACGTAAAGCGACCGAAGCGGTCTCATGAAGGGCCATCCCACATTGCTTTTGGAGTTGTGGGGAATTTCGTAGTTTCTTGTACAGGGGTCGATCATCCCAGTGAGCCATACAAACCACCAAACTGCGAGATAAACAAAGATTGTCGCTGTCGTTCTTGATAAATATGATGGATTTGCGCTGTCCTGATTGAAGCCATAAGGACACATTTGTGCGTGCCTGTTTTTTCTTGGGAAACGTTCCAGAACCATCCGATACATCAATAACTGTTACTTTAAGCTCCCATTTTGAGAAAATGTCTAAACTTTTTCCTGACTGGTTCAATTTCAGCAGTAATGATAATAAATTCTCAATTAAAAAATGCTGCCTTTTAATAAATGGAAGAAACAAAGAATTTTCAACTCCGACTCCGCAGAGAGTCACGCCCACCAAATCGTGAAGGTGAGTGGAAGCTAAAATTTGGGCGAAAATTTGGTCGAATACAATGTCGATGTACTGTACTGGGTCGAGTTTATTTTGCGATAGATAGTGGGCAGTTACTGGCTTAATTTTCACTTCGTAAACTGCCGATGTTGTTTTGAATTTTTTATTTATTTTCCCTCTACTTTTTACGACGCTAAACATGTGTGACTCCTTGCACGAGCCCTCCCCTCCCCCATCCCTCTCCCCCCTCCCATCTCCATTTTTCCCTCCCCCACCCCACTGTTGATGCGGTGGCGAGAAGGCTGCTGAGAAAGGGAAAAAAAATAGAAAAAAGGAAGAAAAATTATAACTGTTTTGCACTCTAGGCTATAAAACACTTTCGTGAGTGCTGATTTAATGCTTACGTCTGTTAAGAAGGTTGTTGCCACTGGTAGAATGTACCGCTTCTTGGTCCTGTTGGTATTTTGTACTTTTTTTCTCGATTTTATTTCCTTCCACCGTTTCAATGCCACTCAGTGGAGGGAATTCTGCGCAAAACTTAATTTTTTTTGTTTGTTTCGATGTAAAGGCTTCCTTCCGCTTTTGTGAAGTAACTGGGGTGGTAGAGAAGGCGGGAGAATGGACGTGCGTTGACTTCGTATCAGAGTCAGAAACACCACTCATTGTGTTCATTATTATGCGATGGAGAGCCGCGATTGTATCGCTTACTGCCGGTAGTAAATAATAAAAGTGTAGAAAATCCAATTCAGTGAGAACAATTGCATTGTCTCTAGCCCTCAAAGAAATAATATCTTCGCTCACTAATTTACAATGCAACTCCCCAGTCTTCAAATCTAGTTGCTGTCCGGCCTCGCGATGGTATATTTTATTTATAAGCGACATCCATTCCTGTTGAGTAATCGTTACATATTTGGGCGGCTTGCCTATAACGATTTTTATGCCAGTTGTGTCAGGTGTTACACGTAACGTATTCAGACCTGAGAGTGCAAAACAATTGGTAGCCATTAAGCTGCGAAAAGAGAGAGAAAATAAATGCATTTTAAACTTGGGAAGTGTTGAGTTTGGCAACAATTTCGTTAAGACTCTCCGTAATAGAATGTTGATAGTTCAACAAACCAGCAAGTTGGGCCTGATCGAGTACTATATTTCTACCGTCATCGCGGCAAAAAATCGCCGTGGTTTTATAAAAATTTGAGTGGCGATTCAAAATAAGATTAAGTCGTTTTCCAAACGACCACGACTTTGTGAACGCATTATTACTTTCTTTGTTTAAGAAAATGGCGTTCAACTCATCTCTTTGCTGAATAAAGGATTCCCAAGCAATTGTATCGAAAGTAATGCCTATTTTCGATGGACTTAAATCGCTAGATGGTACAATCATTTTCCGGACGTGAATATATGGTTTATTCATGAATGATGAAGCCTGAGCGAACACGTCATTGCCTAAATAAATAATGCGTTGTTTTACATCAACCTTTGGGTTTAGGCTCGTCATTAGCTGCTTTACGTCTGCCATTGAGTTTGGTAAGAGGTGATATTTTCTATTAAAAAGAGGGAAAAAGTTAAAAACTTCAATAACATTGCGAGTGCTAAGGCCTAATACTTCACGTTCATTTAACATTACATGCTAAAAAATCTCTTAATTATTGTGAGAAAAGGAAAAACGAGGGCTCTACAGACTTGCTTATTTTAAAATATAGCAAGAAACAGGGAAAAACAGCCGTACTTATTTTAGAATACATGGCTAACGTATTAGGCCTGAATAAAAAAATATTAAACTTTATAAATTTTAAAACTAAGAATGGCTACTATTAAAAATGACTCGGTACTTACATTCAGATGAGCTGGTTCGTTGTCTCGAGCGAAAATGGACTGAGGTTGCGGCACAGCGAATGTTGGGTGGTATTTATATGGACGGCCCGTACGCAAAAATGTGCCTACTGACCAATGGAATGAACAGGACAGAATTCATTGCCTAATATGGAGGCTTATTAGTCCTAAAGCTAATACATATTTTCTGTACGTAGCTAACCAATCAGGCAACAGAGCGTGATAGCCTGAGGCTAATGCATGCTAAAAAGCGACGCGTTATTTTTTTTATGTAGCCTGTCATACATAAAATGCATGCTTTGCCTTCGGAGGCTGAGTGGTTCCCACGAAATTATACAACATTCTTATGCTAATTACAGTTGTGCAGGTGGGTTTGAGAACAGCCTTGCATGATAAGAAGCGGACGCCTTATTTTTTTTTTGTAATCTATGACAGCCATAAAATATAAGCTTTGCCTCAACCTTATATTTATGTAACATTGCGATGTTAATTTGCTGGGTGTAGGTGGATTCGAGAAGTTAGTATATACTAAAAAGCGGCGGCTTATTTTTTTCTGTCCCACGACATGTATAAAATATCGGCGCTGTAATTATGTAATGTTAATTTCGTGGGTGTAGGTGGAGTTGAATACGTTTAAAGGAGAAGGGGAGGATGAGTGTGCAATTGACTCGAGTATCAGAAAAGAACGCCTGAGGGGGTTAGAGGTCCGCCCCTGCCAAACCGTCGTGAAAAACGGCCGTGCCCGTGTTGGTTAATTATATAGCATCTTGGCTAAAAGAAAAAACTACAGGCCTCCATCTACGCTAATTTTTTTGGGTGGGAACATTTTTTTTGCATATATACTTAAAAACTGGGAGGTGAATAACTTTACTTCGCTCATGGGGTAAGGGCGAAACGCGTTACACCCACACAAAACTAATGAGCAAAAAATAATACACTCGCCCATTCGCAAACTTTTCTAGATAAATTAGGACAAGTAAAAGGAAGCCGCTCATAGCCTTAAGGCTAGAAAGAGGCGTATCCTATGAATATTCTTTTTGTTTTTTTTATTATTATTTAGCCTACGTCCCCAGTGGAAGAAATCTATTCAGTCCGTTTATTTTCAACTAAGTGGCATGGATTACACCCCCTGCGTCGGCAAGCGAGCTCGGTTCGGACGTGGAGTAGAATTCTGGAAACGACCAAATTGATAGCGTTGCCAGCCTTAGTCCGTCGTCGAGAGGAAGGGGTGAGTCAGATACAACTTCGGAAATTGGTGATATAGCCAGCCTTGGCCCATCGATTTCGTCGGAAGAGAGCAACGAGTCCAATGGGGGAAGTAGATTCGAATGATGTATCATAAACTGGTACGGAAGTAGGCCTACCCACCCCTGGATTTGACAAAAAAGTAGCCCTAACCCATCGATTTCAGCACAAGCTGAAGCCCGTACCCAACACTAGTACTGGGATTATAACATCGCGAAAATGGAAGAAGCATTCCATTTTTAATAATAGAATCTAGATTAAAAAGCGTTATAGTTATCAACAAATTGCCTTTCCTTATAGACAATTTTGTTTGACAAACAGTTGGACGCAACAAACTATCTTTAAAACTATAGCCAAGCGCTCGCTCCATGCTTCTCTTCCCCCCCCCCCCCCCTCTCCTCCAACACACTCAACTCGCCGCGCGCGCAGAACTCTAGCCTGCGGGCCTCAATGCTATCGTGCGCACAACACGACATGTGAGCTCACACAGCATTGAAAATCTGTTACGCCGCGCTCAACATTGGGCGAGCGTTAGCTCAATACTAATCTGCACACAACAACGTCGCGCTCAACATTGGCGAGCGTTAGCTCAATACTAATCTGCACACAACAACGTTATGCTAGGCTTTCCCCTCAGCATTGAAATCTGTTACGGAGAAAATTTGAAATCTTCAAACACGAATTGCATTGGAACTGTTACAGACTGAAAATCTCTAATAGCACTGAATTAGTTAGGAAAGAGGTTTGTGCACCGAAGTTTAGTATTGATTTCTGTTAGGAACCGTACACAACGCCATATTAATGCACACTAATAGTACCATACACTACTTACCATAAAAAAAAAAGCTTCTCCCGACCGACCCTAGTTGCAATTTAATTGGTACTGCAGCTAAACGTTTTTGCCTTAGGCCTTATGTCTGCTACGACAATTTACGTCTGAAACTCAATCCGCAATTTAATTTCTCCTCCGCCTTTGGTTTTGTCCATCACCGTGTCAGGATGCTGTCACCGCTGCCCCACCCCTTTTTTCCTAGTTTCTTGCGGTAAATATACGACAAACCTAATTGTCGATCCAATTCTCTTTTTGTCCTTTTCTTTACCGATTCGTTAGCAAATCTCCTTGGTGGAATAGATAAATGTGTTCATCACTCGCCATTTCTCCTGATAAGCTCAGAACAAGGTTAACTGGGATTGAAGCTGCGTGCCTCGAGTAAGGCAGCTGCTATCTCACTTGGCTTTCGCTCAGAAGCGGCAAGTCACGTGACTTAAAGTGCACGAAGAATCACTACATCACAGACGAGGTGTGTAAACATCGCGTGACGTCACCATTGAAAGTAACCCGAGAAGCTTTCTGGCGGGAGTGTGATACTCTTCGGACCGATTGGTAATAAAGAAGCTTAATAGCGTATACGCGCCACATCTGTCATCGAGATCGTACCCTTAGACGATCAAATAAAAGGTAAATGAATTCATACAAAACTATTTCCGGTAATGTATCGAGGAAAACTGTTAAACTATACCGGAGGGAGTTATGTGCCTTTAACTGAAAGTGCGATAAAAAATTAATTTATCAGTACTGTTTTGTAATAACCATAATCAAATGAGTATAAATGCAATTATTTAACGTTTTTATTTATTTTTTATTATGTACACAAAATAAAATTTGGCTACGTGACTTTTTTAATTAATTGTGTAAATAATCTCTATACAAATGAAAAAAAATAAACAGCAAACAAAAAGTGGCTACATGAAATTGCGGTGTTACATTTTAATGTGGACTTTGTCCCGATTTTCTTATGGTTTGTTAATTCACCTAAAAAGAGTAAGTAAATTTATTCGTAGATTTTTAAAGTGTAAAGGTCACAGAAGAAAAAGAACGAAGGGGATGGGGAAACTGTGTACCCGCAACGTTCTCTGGTCTTTTTTTCTGGTAACAAAAACGATATCAGCGTTAGATGAAAACTCCCTTATCTGGTCGCTTCTTACATCATCGCAAACAAGATTCTGACTCAGTTGCCATACTGATAGTGAAGTAGCAAAATTTACGAGACGATTTCGGTACACCAGACTTTTTAGTAGTGTCCTGTTGGTATGTCAGCCTTTGCAACTGCACACGCCACTCGCACATTCTACCTCAAAGTATACAATTATGATGCAGCAGATATTTATTTCGCTTCGTCGATCGCCCCCCCAGTGAATTCCACGTGTCCCCCTCATGGCTAGCGGCGCGTGTTCTTAGTTGTCCTTGATCGGTAGACGGGAATCTCTATCCGACTGACTGGCAAATTGCGTGACTGGCTGCCAAGCTATCGTTTTCATTCGTTGGCCTCACCAGACCACTCAAACCGACTTGTCCGTTTAGTTCGGTTTAGTTCCGATTATTTTCTTCCCGGATGTGCAATGTCCGCCATGACAGCGGAAGCAGTTCACCCTAGGACACTGGCTATTCGCTTGTCGGTCAATCCCCCCTCCCTGGTTCGATGGGGTTCCGTGGATTGTGTACCGTTACGCGTCAAGTCACAATGCAAAAATGTTATCAGGTAGGAAATTCACATTTTAACGCAATTATTTGTGACGTCACTTTTTTTATTTTCTACATAGCAATATTTTTATGCTTAATATCTGTTTTATTTTTAATAGTGCGGTACATTTTTTGGCAAAATTTTCTATTATTCCAACAAAATTTATAACCAGGTTAAAAATGGCTTGAAAAGTTACAATTTTCTCGAAATATTTTCCTTTGACGCGGAGTCGGGGAAGGGGTTTGAAGGTCGGGGGGGGGGGGGGGGTCTGTATTTGAGTCAGAAAGTCTGTGTCGGAAGGGGTGCATAAGTTGTGACACAATGTAACAGGAAGGAGGGGAAAAAAATTGTGCGATTTGTCATTTAAGCTATCGCTTTTTATTGCACTCCAGTCTGTATTCCAATATTTTTTGGCCTCCCCCAAACAAATAGTATTAAATTCGTCACTTTGTTTCGTTCTACTAAACTACTTAGCTACCCCATCCAACGAGGTTTCAGTCTTTTCTGTCTCTTGGTTACTTTCCTCATATCGCTAAAAAAAAAAAAAAACAGCCAAACCGTCAGTTGTAAAGACGATCTGGGTGGACGACACCGTGTGCCTTTCACTGTATCTAATTTCAGCAGGCGGCCCAGGTATTGCAAATAGTAATTTCCACTTACCCCAATCACCAATCTCGCTCTTGCCTCAATGAATACTGAAAACCCGATAATCAAATGGTGAGTCAGTTCGTCGTGGTTTGCATCCAAGTCTCAACACGTCGTTGCTTTCTCAGTTGTACACGTGATTTCAGTTGCTATCGCTGGGTTTTTTCCGTCACCTCGGATGCACGTTAGCATGTCGTGTTTGACACGTTATCATTTTCCCGTATGTGTCACGAAAAACGTACGGAGACGTGAGGTTTTACTTACTTTAGACCGGGGACCAAAATTTGTTTGAGGACCACCCCTTGTGAGGGTTGTTCTGAAAGTTTATCGTGCTGTAATTAAGATTGAATGGTTTGGAAGTCGTTAACCTGACCGTTTCCATAGTGGTGTATCCACAGGAAGTAACGCCTATGGCAAAATGCTAATACTGATCCACTAACTCTTATCTATCCACCTGTGGTCTGCACTAAATAGGTCTCTTGCCAACTACGGCATTTGGATAATCCTCGCGTATTCTATCGGCTCAGAAGACCCTTTCTTCTTCGTGCTGCTTCCCCTTGTAATCCTTTAGTTGTGGGATAAGGTCCTGATAGAGGACATACATTCTAAATATTGCCGCTGATACTGAATTTACACTACTAAATTGGTCTTGCGCTAGGCGTTGTTATTCCACAACAAAATGATTGCATAGGGGAGCAGTACGAGGAACTTGTTCTGGTACAAAGATAATACGTGAAGATTATCCGCTGGCCATCTTCGGGCACGCTTTGGCGTAGTGACCAAGCTGGCTCGCAAACAAGTTTCCAGGTCGTGCTGGCCCGAGACAAATTTAGTAGTGTGATATGATGAGCGCGCTCCCGGCACGAGACAATTTAGTAGTATGAAATCAGTAAAAGAAATCCGAGACGTTGTTTTTTTTCTTTATTTATGCACTTTGTGGCTTTTGTCTTTTTTAATTCGTTCACATGCTTTCCGTTACATTCGTAAAATCGCGCATTACATCAACAATATCTAGTATTATCTATCATAAGTTGGACATTATAATCATAAGTGGGGATAGATATGATAGATAGACAGTAGAAAGATGTGTTCTACCGCTTGTGTTATTCCTCTTCTTGTTAGTCGTCGTACGAGTTACTCATATAATTTAATTTTTGTGCATTTTATTTATTTATTTTTTTTGTGTTGAGAATTTTTCTTTTTGTGGGGAGAAGGGAAGGCTGTACGGGCCCCAATTTCCAGAAATGCACCTACACATATTCGATGTATCCGGTATTGGCTTCGTATGCAAACAGAATCAGACAAGATCCTTACGTTGGTGTAGTTCAATTATGGAAGTCAAATGTGTGCAACTTTAACGTGCGGTAAAAACGTGACCGTCTGATTTATTTTGCTGACGCTTTTTTTTTCTCTTTTTCTTTTCAAGTAACGAGAAACGTAATACTCTGTTGTGGAAAAAATAATAATAATAAATCTTCCCGGATGTTAAATTCCTAAAGCAGAAGGTACGCTTTTCCTGCCATTAGGAACTTTTTGTTGTATTCAAAAGCCGAGAGTCATTTTGCCGGTAAGATTGACGTGATTAAGTTTCAGGGATTTCCAGGCGAAACACTTCCATGGAGGTTTTTTCTTTTAATTTTTTTGGTTGAGATTTTTTTTTTTTTATAGTGTGAAAAGAGTGGGGTATGGGGTGAGATGCAAAATGTGTTTCCGTCAGGTCAATTTTCGGTTTTGGATGCCTGTCTCAAGACAAGTGGAGTCATTCTGGTTTTCCCGATGCAGCATCGTCATCATCTTGTAGGATGATTGCGGCAATTTTAACTTTTTTTTTCTTAACGCTTCACGCTATGGCTATGTTACAAATCTAAACGCAAAATCAACGATTGCGATCCATTGTGCAGACGATTTTGCGCAACTAAATAAGTTTTTCACTCGTTTTGGATAATTTTGTTTCTATTATTCGCCCTTTTTGAATAGCGATTCCCCAACAAATTTTATTGATTTCATGTGATGTGAAATTTTTTTTGGGCGGCCGGGAGGACTTAAAATGCCATACTTAGTTCTTAGTAATTAATTGTTAGTGGAAAGAATAGGTTGGGCAGATGAGTCTGTGCCATCTTTTGGTGGGAAAATTGAAGATAATGACAGTGTAAAGCGTGTTTTACTTGCGAAAAATGGTCAGTTTAGCGGATATCAATCGTAGTTTAGAAGCGCCAAGTCTTCAGATTTCAACAAAAGTGTTTGTCGTAACAGAACAATGCACGAAACCTGAATGATCCGTGCAGCGTCAGGAGCCAAAACAATAAGTGTGTGTAGCCCGAATCTAGGGAAAAAAAATCCAGAAAAAAAATTCCAAAGAAAAAAATCCAGAGGAAATAAAATCCATAGAAAAATAATCCTCGTAATAAAAATCCAATGCTACAGTATTTATGTTATATTATTTTTTATCGCTTTTTTTTAATGTGAGGTTGTTTCATATTTCGTGCTACGAAACTCGTTCAAAGCTGCCCAACAAGAGAAAACGAAGCATTTACAAGGAGATGCAACAAAACTTAAAAGCCTGTGTGAACAATACGCCGAGAGCAGTCAAAAATTAAATGAGTTTTTGCGAGCAGTTTCGCACACCATCCGATTACGGTGTGGCATTTGCGAATACATTGTAACAAACGAACTTTAAACTAAGTTTGGTGTTAGTGGGACACGCCCTTCCATTTTAATGTAGTGACCATCAACTTAGGTTCGTTGATATTTTATCCTTTTAAAAATTTAACTAAGTGATACTGCAAAACAATTGGCAATCCCCTCCCCTTCCTACACCTCTTGTAATGGCATCGGAGACCTTTGTGTCACCGATGCACGTCTAACCTTGGTAGTAAGGCAGTCGTGACCCTACCTTGCCTTACTATTTCCTTTCATTTGTTCATGCAATTTTTAAACAAGTGTTACTTTTAACTTATACACGCTTTAACATTTTGGTTTTTGCACTTTAATGATCTTGCCACCACATTTTCTTTCCCATTAATTATGTGCTTACGGGTGCATAGTCACGCAGACCAGGCAGCCTCTTGGTAAAACGATGCTCGACCAATTCGACCTGGTCCATGTCTTTTAATAGGAAAGGGGGACTACACCGGAGTTACACATCTGAGTAGCAGTCGCACAACTACTTTGAAAACCCAGATCTTAGTGAACAAATTACCAGAAATAAAAAACCTGTTTACAATTATTGCGAGTCGACAGAAAGCGAATGCCACAATTTTCTGGCAATGGAGATAAAAAAAATAATAACGAAATAAAAAAAAAATGGCATTGGATTTTTATACCGTGGATTTTTTTCCTTTTGATTTTTTTCTTTGGATTTTATTTCCTCTGGACTTTTTTTCTCTGGATCTTTTTTCCTGGATTTTTTTCCGTGGATTCATTTTTATTTTTTGGAATTTTTTTCCGTTTACCGTGTAGCCCTCAGGTCGAAAATTCAGGTTCGATCTTAAGCACAAGAATCGAACTAAGGATGTTTGCTGTATATAAATAACCATTTAGTCAGTAAAGCATCTTTTCCTCCGTGTACAGATTGTCTAGAACTATGTTGACTTAGACAACAATCTGAGAAAGAAAGAAAAGACTTACCCCAACTGGGACTCGACCCCAAGACATCCCACTTCATAGCCGGATGCTCTAACCACTGCGCCACCAGGGCAGACCCTTGCGACAGGCTCCAGCCAAGCTTAGTAGCTGTGACGTAAATGCCACAAACATACAAGCAACTTGCTTCTTGACTTCCATTACAAGAAATAATATGAGCAATAAATGCACCTAATGCAGACTTTGCTTCTGTTAAAAGAGGCATAACTTCCATTGTTAGGCTTATTTTCACTCAGAGTCCTGTATCGTGCTAAGTTTCGACTACTTTCGTCCTGTAGGCTTCTTCACGCCTTCTAATGGTAAGTTCTTTTTCAGTCCTGAACAATGAACACTCTACGAATTTGAAATCCCCGCCTCCCCTTTACCTTTAGAAGGAGAAGGCTTGAAGAAGACTACAGGACGAAAGTAGTCGGAAAATTAGCATGATAGAGGACTATCGTTTGTGTGAAAGTAAGCGTAACAATGGAAATCTGTGACGCTAATAGTGACAGCTTTTTACAGCAGAAATCTAAGACCTAACGATATTTTCACTGTTTGCTTCGTTAACCATGTACACCTTGCGATTTGTACTTGTTTTTTTGCTTGCATTATTTCTAGTGTGGAGGCCAAGAAGCAAGTTGTTTTCCCTCCTTGTAAAGGTTGAGCAGCTATTGCGGCTGGAGCCGGTACCCAGGTACCGCCACGGTAGCGCAGTGGTTAAGCGCCTGACTAGCAAGAGGGATGGAGTCTCAGTCTGGCACTTGTCTTTTCTTTATTTCTTAGATTAGTGTGTCTTACAAGGCTAGCTTATAATGCAGATTGTTTGTAATGCAGATTCATTGGACAAGTTTGTGCCCATCGTGGGAGTTTCGAGGCAGCTCAGTGGCTGGAGAAATTGATGCTGATTTCTGTCCTCACGAAAGGACATGTACTTTATCTTTGATGGCTGCACGCTAATTTTGTGGCAGGTATTGAAAAACCTGGCGCGTTCAGCTTTCGTTGTTTGCCCTCCCCTTACCCAATTTTAGATTTTTAAGTGTTAGTTGAAGTTTTAGCTTTTGATTTTTTTCTTTTTGAATTCCGGTGGTACTTTTAGATTGGCTTTATTATTGCTGCGTTCTTTGAACGATTATGTGATTCATGTCCTACATCGACGAATTGCATTGTGGTCGGGCAAGCATGTCGGCCATGATCGTTGTCGTTGTTTCCCGTCGAATGAGAAATCCGTAATTAATGGTTATTTTCCCCGCTCGACTTCACCCATAACTGACTTTGACTTATTATTGTATGACTCGGCAGTAATATATCAGCCAATACCTTCTCCATTTGTGCATTGATCATGGTTGTTTTGGTGTCTGGAGTAAGTTGGCAATTTTGAAGAGTTATATTGAACATTTTGGTGGAATAAATTTAAAAAAAAAAATACTCCAATAACGTCCTTTTCAACTGATACGGTTGTCTCAGGACAGAGAGGGACAATTTTTCTAGAAAATACCTAGAATCGTGCACACGCTGCAACCGACACGAGCACGAGAGGGTTTCCAGGGCCCTGCTCCACAAATACAGGCAAAGCTCACTTTGGCAAAGTCCCCACCAGGACTGCCGGCCAGGGTAGCATGAGAGGCTACCATGCTCCTTCAGCGGCTATGGGATGTATTCTGGCTAATTCTGGACAATCTTTCGGCCCCGACGATGATCGGAGGTTTCCCGGCTCGAATCCCCGGGCTGGCACCTCCCTTTACCAGATTTCTTCTTCTCTAAAAAAAAAATCTGGTAATGTTCAAAAGTGAGCCGGTTCAGCCATACAAGCTTTAATTGCTTCGGCTGACATAAGATTCGTCAAAATTAATTTAAAAAAAAACTAAACAAGCGGTGCAGCGACTACCTAGTCACAACCAGTCTTTTGTACCCTTCCGCCACTTTTCCGAAGAAAATGTTGAGGCACACACCTCTATCACGCACTGCAACAGCGATCTCTATAATATATCTAAAAGCAGTAACCACCACAATAGCCGATTAAAATATGTGTTAGCTTTTACGTCTAATTTTCAGCTTTTATTTTTAACTGTTGTTTTAATTTCGTAAGTAGCATCTAACAGAATTGGTTCGAGAGTATGCCTATTCATTCATGCAACGTGGTGTCGAGTTTTTTTTAAAGAAGCTAATGTGTGTCGTTATAAAATACTTTTGTTTTTTACGGTTGCTTTTCTTCCTGTTGTGGTTGAATGCGACGATTATTTCATTGTGTTGTTCGCCACTTAACTATTAGGAAGCAACGATATTTTAATTGCGGTTTTTTTTAAAGCCACTTGACAACATAAGACTAAAAGGGGACCCTGGCCCATCTGGTTAGGATGAGATATTACCAGGCTCCTTCAAGCAGTTGTGCAATCGATTCTTTTAATAGACCTATATTCTATACGAAAGCACGTCCGTATTTTGGTTCTAGTGCTAATAAAATAAATCGTGTATAAAGCTACCATTGGCTAAATCATAGGAGTTGATTGTGTTTTGGTGGATAAGCAACTTGACTAAACCGGAAGTTTAAGACCGCGGCGTCAAAGGACGTACCGCCACGCCAATCGGCACTCGCGGCCGCGCGATCGGAAATTTACACCCAACGCACTAGGTTTAATCCATCTAAACCATATTTCAACATGGCGGAGAAAGCAGACGACGCCTAGTATAATGCTGTACTAAACTGGTATAACGGTACTAAATTAGATTTAGTAATTTATTCAATTTTTCTGCTGCTACGACATTTTAACTTGGTTAAACTCACTGTTGTCACAAGAAGATGACTCATTCTACACAATCGGCGTTAAGGTTTCGTTCGATTGTCAAACTTTGTTACAAAACACAATGGCACGTAACGCCTGGTAATATAACAATCTCTTATCTTACCTACGTTTGATACATCATAAACAATGAAGTACAGGGCGTATTTCACAGAAAATTCCACCGCCTACAAGCGGATCAACCGCGAATACCTCATGGCGGCTTGGTCAGGCGAAAGTAGCAGATGCGCTTTGTATTCTGGGTACATTCGTGAGTCACGCTTGCCATCGAAGACTACGCACTTCGGCTATGGATTTGTATGGGAGTTGCTTATCCATTCAAACACAATCAACTCCTATGGCTTAATTTACGGTAGTTTCCTGAGCTTGCAAATACTGACGGCATCTTAAAAAGGTGCATTCGGTTTGATTACTTCATATGCTTTCCTCAAACTTTCATATCACTGCAATTTTTATCTGAATGCATTTTCCACACGGTCTAAGCCCACACATATGTGATGTAATAAATCAAAATATTTTCTTTTTTAAAGCTAACACCCATTGACGTAAGTAACAAATTATTTAGGCATGCAAGATTATTGTGAATAAACGTGTATCGTCTTCATTCCCCTTAATTACGCCCTAAAGTCCCTTTGTTTTCTCTTGTCGGAGATTTAGTGGGACTGAACCTTATCAGCCATACTGTTGAGGCGCAGAAAACAGGCCTTACTTGCACGCCATCATTGCGTGATTGTGCGGCAAAGCTGACATATGGAAGACAGATATATGCTGTAATCAATAGAAAGGAAGATTGGGTCAGTCTGCGGTCGATCGGACTAATTCAGCGGACGACAGACACTCGCACGAACATGTGCATGGATGCTAGCAAAAGTGGGCGTCCAAACATTAAGACAAGTTCCACACCCTTAGGGCGAAGGCCGACCTCTTTTTGAAAGTGAAACTAAGGTCAGTTTGATACTTCCTTGTCGTCGACAATGTTGACGGGATGAAACCAAAACCCCGTGATGGATGAATATTTTCCCGATGGCCAGTTAGCCGATTGATAGTTTAATTCAAATGGGCAGATGAAATTGAGGCACACGCTAGTGTGTGATCGCCAAGATTCAACGACAACACTAACGTCTGTCCATAAACATACATAAGCATGGCGACCACTAGACACGTGTGTTTTACAGCTAAGACAATTCAGGCATCTGAGGATAAATACAATGCGACAGAAAAGGCTGAAACTTAGTTTGTTCAGGAGACTTTGATCGTCTGACAACATAAAGGTCACCGTTATGTGACACGACCTAATGTTTTGTTGATCGTACTGTGTGCGAGTGTGAATAACGTTAACATTTGCCTAATTACTGGCTGGCTAGGTACTGACTAGCTAGCTTCACGAAAATCAATTCTTCCATGCGGCGCATGAAGCTGAAATTGTGCAGATAGCTACAGTTTAACCGTGGGACGTGCATTTTGCTGGTTTGCAGGTTAGGGGAAATTTTTAAGGGCAAAATTACAGCATTTTCCTTCAGTAATGCAACAATTAACATACTTTGCTTACAGTTACAACAATGAACACGAAGACGTGAGTTTAGTTTTGTAACAATGACAACAGCACATTGTTGTTTTTCCCGTTGCTCAAGTTCTGTGGACTTCAATTCCAGGACTTAGGCACATAAATCTACTAATGGTAACGTACTAAAGCCAAAATAAAGACGTTAAAACTGGATTTTCTGCTAAGAAAAAAGAAAAAAAAATATGAATAAAAATGTGATATCTCCCCAAAACAAAACTTGCAAGCTCTTTCGCCAAGTTAATCCCACGGACTAAGACTTCAAACGTTAAATGAAATGCTTGAAAATTGTACAGTAAGCAATTTTCAGATTTTTCAGGTAACCTCCCAACTATTACTCGGTGGGAGTAACTTGTTGAAAGAGCTTGGCGTTGTAATACTAGTGGAAATTGCTCTAAAAAAAAGTTTGTGCACAGCCTGTGGTCCAAAAGTCTGAAGTCGGCAATGTTTGGGTTCATTGCATGCTAGCGTGTAAAGCAGTGAAGCAACTAGGGTACACTTGGCACTTGCAGTGAAGATCTTACCCAAACATTTTGTTTTTTCCTTTTCTCTTGCCCTTTTGAACCATTTATCATTCTTTTTGGTGATGTTACTGCCCTGTTATCCCCCACAACATTCCAGTTTCCACCAATGATGTAGGATGCTTGCTTACGAAGTTAGTAGCACATTGATCTTGAAAAATGTCGTCATGGTTATTACTAATTAAACGACCAAATATTGACAATGATTGCACTGCACGGTTAATTCATTGGAAATAAGTCTTCGAACCCAATAAATATAGAAATTAAGGGTAAAACAAAACTGTAGGCTAATTGGTTCAGAAGAAGAGTGAAAAGGAAGATCTTTTTCCAGCGAAGAAGATCTATGACCTTTCAGTCGTATCTGATAAGTTGATTCTATGGTTCTCCAGCTGCATCTGTGTTGTCAGACTCAGTTGAAATAGCTCTTCACTCAGGGTCGGGCTGGGTGTCTTGTCACTACACTCGAGCATTCAGTTTGAGCTTTTGCAACATTTAACGTAGGTTATAGTGAATGTAGCAAAACCATTTCTTACAAGAGAAAAATAGGAAATTGAAATCCTTTGCAACAATTACACGTGTCTGAAGTAATGTTGGAGCCATACAGGAAAAGCAACCAGGAGGAATGTACCTTTAAGTCTTTCTGCCAGTGGCATGTAACCTTGACAGGCAGTTCCCTACGCTTTTTAATGTCAAGAAAAATTACATTAAAATTTACTGGAATAGGACATTAAAATTCACTGAAAGGAACTTATTGATAGTACTTTATAATTGTAACGCACATTACATCACCCAAATCTGTTCGGTACATTCACTAAACAGATGCCAAAACTGTCACTTCCTTTTTTGAATTTGTCCTTCCTCCCACCTGAAAGGAATAAAAATCGAAGCGCTGAAGTGTTAAACAAGGACTACCATGTATTAAAAGGACTCATTACCATGACAGTTATTTTTTTGTTTAAGGGACATAAATCCTTCCGGTATGTCGTGCGACCCGTTGAGAATTGCATTTGCAACATTTACAATGGTAAGAGTTAATGTCGCAAAATCATCTCGCACGAAAGAAAAAAACAAGAAAATGACTGTGATGGCAAAATTTACATACGTTTAAACTAATGTCGCAAAACTGAGTCATACAGGAAAGCCGACAGGGATGATTGCCTTTAATTTGCAAACTCTGAATTAGCAAAGAAATGTCCACCTTTTGATTCACATTATCTTTTTTACAAAGAAATTATCGTGGCGTAAAAAGTTCCGTGACGTGTGGCAAACCATTCATGCTTTTATTTTGGAATTGCAGATATCTGCAAGTGAGTAAAAGATTTCCACTACTGAATTAAAGATATCTCTAATTCATTGTATATATCTATTAATGGCACGTGTTATATTTACTGATATCTGTAATTGAATTAAAGACTTCTGCAATGGAATTGTACAAGTATCTCTAATTATTTCTCAGTTGTCCTGAATTCACTTGAGATATCTCCTTGTATCGTGTGATAGGTGCTGTTTTTCTACAAAACACATCACATACGTAATTGAATTGCAGATATCTGCAATCTCTATAACTAAGATCGTAGTTTTTGTTTGTTTGTGTGCCCGCAGTTGGAATCTAGCAGACACAAAGTTTGGAAGAAAATAACGTATGTGTTACTGTATCCTTCCTTCCACATCTTAATAAGCACTCGTGGTAAGCTTATATCCTTATATTTCCAGATGACAACAACCTGGGCATAAATCCACATTATTCCTAGATTTTTCAGACTTCTTTGCGTTGTCGGAACATCATTTAATACCGATTCGAATATGTTTTTTTTTAACTGACGCTGTCAGTCACATGACTGTAAAAGATTCTTTATCATTACTGATTGTCGGTCAGTTCATCACTTGGTCGTGTCATGACAAAACACCATATGGCCACTAAAAGTTAATTAAGTAGTTCTCAGGACTGCACGCGTGGGTTTTCTCTTGGCGCATGAAACGTTTATTATGCCATTGTCCGAAAAAAAAAATAATTCATCACGCATCAGTGCTTTCGCCACACGATTCCTGGAGCCGATGGTCGTATCAGGCCTTTGCTCAATTTACATGGCTGCCTCAAAGCGAAAGTAAGGTCTGTCAGAAGCGTGTCGCAACTAAAAACTTGCATTTAACAAAATATCAAATGTGCCGCATTCACACGCTGAACCTTTCATTAAAACATATACACCGTACTCCACAACAAAGTGAATGAAGTTTTTTTAAGCTTGGTAAAAAAAAAAAAAGCTATCGCCAGCATCTGAAAAATCTCGAATAAAAAGTACAAAAAAAAACACCGCCCGCTCTCATCAATTTTTTCTACCATCATTCCTTACAACCACTTAATTATTTTTTAGCGGCCTAAGAAACTAAGACTATAGGTTCACTACTATATGGTTCACGTCAGAACTAATCTTGGATTATTATCCAATAAAATATCATTGGTTTGTGCAAGTTGCTAGCTAGCTAAAGACTAAATTGTGAAGGTCGAGGAAATTTCGTGTTGTTTACCAAATTGGCTTGGTAATAATAACAAAAACACCGATAATTTGTTACCCATTTGAAGAGGACGCCTAGAAATGCCTACTTGAATAAAGTGATTCTGACTTGAGAAACGCCGATAGTCTTGTGGATGGAAAATTCCTCGGAAGTGTAATCGTCGTTGATAACTTATTTCTTCGTATGCTGGCTATCCGGAATTATTCAAAACCTTTGCGTCCGAACATACGCTGGTTTTGCTTGTTTGTTTGGGAGTTTTTGTTTTTCGTTTTCCTTAAGCGGATTTCCTTATTGCCTTCAGATATTATCTCACTTGTGTTTGGAAACGATATGCCATTCGTATCTGTCTATTTATTGATTAAAAATGTTTTTCCCCGTAAAAGGGTGGTAGGTTTGGTTTTGGGGTTTGAAGGCTGTTGGAAAATAATGAAGAACGTCTCTTTAATGTTGACCGAGTTGGTAGGGTGTGGCTGAATGCCTATAATGTTAGGGACCTATGAAGATAAACGAGAAAAAATAACCTGAAGGAGAATTCAAGAATGAATGATGCGTTTCCTCCTTTCTTAGTTCTTAGAACCCTACAGAAGGATTTCAGTGTAGTTAATATTTAACATGTATTCCTGTTGGACGTAACGGGGCAAACC
Source organism: Lithobius niger (assembly GCA_023313725.1). Taxonomy (NCBI): domain Eukaryota; kingdom Metazoa; phylum Arthropoda; class Chilopoda; order Lithobiomorpha; family Lithobiidae; genus Lithobius; species Lithobius niger. The sequence continues at coordinate 1,193 of JAHWFP010066878.1, read as the reverse complement.
TAGACAAACCAAGCGTACTTTCCCGTCAAGTGTAGGAGCGTAACGTGAGTAGACGTGGCACACGTGATCTCAATGGACCAATGAAATAATGGAAAGGAGAAGTGTTGTCAGGGACAATCAACCGCGTGTGACGTTAGTTCCTGCTTTTCTTGTGGCGCTATTTAGCTATAAAGCCTCTCTGTTTGTCTCGCCTCAAAGCATGGATGTCCACAAAGGTGTCTCTCGAAAAGTAAATTGAAAAACAAATCAGTGTTTGAATTTGTGACCAACGGGGAAGTAGCCATTTAGGTTGTGTTCATAAGGTAGGCCAGGTTATTTTTTTTTATTGGTATCTATGTAATAATTCGTATGTTTAGTGTATCCCGTGACATTAACGTCCCTTAAAGTTCTATTAACTGAAAATTTTCTGACCAAAAGTCTGGTCCGAAGTTGTTCTCCGGGGCTCAACAAGACGAGTCCACCTCAAGCACCAAGATTACGAGGAAGTCTTCTCATTGTTAGCACTTCTCATAACCATTTCCCCCCTAAACACACAGCCCTGTAATTCTGTTTGTGTGGAGCGCTAAATAAACAGAGACTTTCCTAAAATGTGTTAATTCTGTTGTAGCTGCTGCTAAAGTCGTAACATTGTATTAGCATTTTGTTCAGTAGCAGATCCAGAAGGGCATTGATGGGTAAACGATGATCCGGCTAGAGGGTCTAGGGAAGTGCTGCAAGCTCCTCTTCGGGGTCGGGGGTAGCTAACGCAGTTTTTGCCATTTTGACGCCATTTCTGGCTGCTTATAAATAGGTTTTTTTAATGCTTTTTTAAAATAATGCGTTATTTATTGACACAATCCAATGCAACACCCGTTAACAGCTGGCCATAGGGCCAGGATGCCATGGGCACATGGACTCCTTTCATAGATGGGGGAGGCTTTAGTTTATATAGTTACAGGTGACACTTTTGTTTTTGTTGTTGAAATGATTCTTTATTGAAATTTCCTATTTGGTCTTAATTTGGTTCTTCTTACGATCATTTTCATAGCTGTCTTCAAGAACAATTATAATTTCAATGTGTTAATTTCCTTCTCTTTTTCCTCCTCCGCCCCCCCCCCCCCCACCCCCATCTCTTTCTCCGTAAATACACCGCTGATTTTGTTTTCACTAATATTTATGGCAGTTAACAAAAATAGTACTAAAAACTGTGGAAT
>JAHWFP010066877.1:0-10444 GCA_023313725.1 Lithobius niger | reverse complement strand
TTTCAACCCACCGACCACTTTCGTTATTGCCCACCCCCCTTCCCTCAGCAGAGAGAGTGTTTATGCTCAAGGGCAAGCATCAGCAAGTGAAAGGGATGGTCAAAATAGGTCAGGACGACTCACCCCTGACCATGGCAACAGTTGCTACCCACCCAAGATGCTAAATTTAGCGGGCTCACCCTATAGTGGGAAAATACAGAACTTTCTTTAAATCAAGAAAAGAAAATTCTGAAACATTATTCTATGAAATAAAATCATTCAATTCATGTATAAAGTCACAAAAACATATACAAAGGTGTAAATAATTGTGACATGCTTTCAGATAAAACTAAAATATGTGTGAATATAACATAACTAATGTAGTCCAAATTCATGTATTTTCAGAAAAATTGTGCAACATACAGTGAATTGTGGTAAAGTGTCAGGAGGGCAGAAAAATGGAGAAAAGAGGCTGAATCATAGAACAGGGATCATTCCATCATGATCCAGGATTAATGAAAATAGAGATAAGTGATTCTTAGCCTCGTGGTGAAAACATCTGTGTAAATCATACACCCCACCCCTCCTTGCTACGACACTTATAAGATAATGACACTTGCTATGCAAATTTAATACTGTGAAATTTTAAGTTAATGGGAAAATACATATTAACTTATTGCTTGGAAAACATTCCTTTTACTCATTGTAAAACGCAGTTAACTTGGGAAAACATCCCTGTTACTCATTGTAAAACGCAGTTAACTTGGGAAAACATTCCTGTCGCTCATTGCAAAACCTACCAATTCGAAAAAATAACACATTGCTATTACCTATGGTGAAGCTTCTTACTTTGGAAAATATTCCTGTTACCCATGGTAAAATTATTAATTTGGGAAAACATTCCTTTTACAAATTGTAAAAATGCTAACGTGTAATCACACTGCTGCTACCTATGGTACAGCTCAATTAACGTTAATTACGTAATATGATTCGCTATGTGAATCCAATTTGATTAGAGGTGAGGTACGCTTAAGATCTGGAATCCAGACGTAACTTCAAATTGACGGTTGCACTAAGTTCGAAGTACCTCACATGTAAGTTCCTTAAGGAACAGATTACACACATTTATTCAGGTCGTAGTGAACACCTTGAAAGATCTACCGCATGCTGGAAGCTAATGTTTCCTGGTTGGCAACAACCGCATGTGAACTTAGTGTTGTAAGTGCAGTCTTATAACCTAGCAAATCAATGATGGAGTCTGGCCAACTCGTATTATTGATTTGCCCAGGGTAACTATGCTGTAGTTACACCGTCACTCAGTGACATGGAAGTCCGACGGAATCCGTCCCATTAATTGGAAAAAAAATGTAGTTGTTTTGACTTCCGGTGCTAGTCACCTTATAAGCGATGCAACATCGCTCTGAACAAGATATTCAAAATTAAAGTAAGCAGGCATATGCTAAGTTAAACAGTTTGCTATGCAACGCTTAGTGACCGCTGATTTTACGGAAGCATGCATTAATCTAAGTTAAACAGGTTGCCGTGCAACGCTTAGGTTCTCGGGAAAATTTTTACGGATGCCGCGCAACTTCTAAGTTAAACAGCTTGCGTTCGCAACGCTTAGATACCGTATGTTACGGTTGCCGTGCTATTTCTAAGTAAAACAGTTTGTAGATACAACGCTTAGATACCGGGATAAAATTTTCCGCATGTCATGCATATTCTAAGTTAAACAGCTTGCCATGCAACGCTTAGATACCGGGAATTTCACGGGTGCCTTGCATTTTCTAAAATAAACAGTTTGCAATTCGCAATGCTTAGATGCGACACTGCCGTGCTCCGGCAGATTAGTGCAAACCCGAATTAGAATAAAATATATAACACAGCAGCATAAATGAAAAAAAAAATGCGTTATATGATTGCTGCAATTCGATTTAAAATTTAAATCACAGGTTTCTGGAATTTTGGAATTCCAGTCTTCTAAATACGCCTGTGCTCTAGTCGCTTACGTTCAGAAGGACCAGTGCAGGTAGCACATGGCATAAACGATTCTTTTCCAGGTAAAAGAGCTCGTTTTCAAGGTAATTACCTTACAGACAAATCACTCTATACCAAGCACTCTAGTAACGAATACGAGTCGCTAGAGCATCGCACGACATTAGGGACGAGAATTGTACAGATCACAATTCTGGCGGTATAACATATTTATTGTGAGGCAACGCAATAATTTCTTAAAATTCATGTTTGCTGGCGGAACCTTACTGTTAGGTTCGACCTGAGCATGTAGTCAAAATGGGTTGACACACATATACATGAACAAGGTTCTTAAAATGCCATGATAGACGGCTTTCCGTATTGGTCGGTTTGAACTGTCGCTTGGTCGTCAAAAGGGAAAACAGACAAACATGAATACACACATTTCTTAATAAGCTACGATTGACGGCTTTCCCCCGGGTTAGTCTAAACTGTCTCGTAGTAGTCAAAATGGGTGAAACAAATACAAATAAACACATAAAATATTGTACACGCCACATCAACCAAACCGCATATACGAATGAGTTGCAGTACTCGCTATGCCGTTTTGAATAAATAAAACATAGACTCAAATACAGACACTAACAACATACCACTTAAACGTGGAGTATGTGGAAACAATTTAAATATTAAGTACGCAATAAGCACACAATCGTGAAAATTTTCATTGGGAATAACAGTAAATGACACTTACATTAAGGGGTTAAGCGAATACGACTTAACGGGGTAAACGAAACAGGTATCCTGTCCCCACCCTTGTTCAAATGCTTATTTTGTTGCTATGTAGCATGAAAATATTACTAATTAAGTAAAAAGCATGATGAAACGATTTTGATAACTTGGTCGCCAGTTTGAGTCCCAATACGAGACCAACCAAGTGATACATTCAGAAACATACAAGTTTCTGGGCGACTCATGTATGTGGCATGCATGTGATATTTTATTATTTATGAAAACTGTGTATTCCGATGAAATCTCGTTGCTATTGGTACTACAGAAAAATATTTAAATTTGACAATGTCAAATAGTACTGTTCGAATCGAACCATGGATATTCCATATTTTATTAATCATTTATTTGCCCAAGGGAGCAAATCAAAGTCACGTTTGGCTATAAAAAGTGGCTTTTCTTCCAAAGGTGAAGAGGCAAGAAACGAGATTTCAAAGGGAGAATGTTGAAAGTTGATGAAGCATAGCTAGTAACGCTTGTGTTTTCTTTCACTCCCCCAGCTAGAGCAAAAAGTAGGCCAAATGGTTGGCAACGTAATTACCGAGGGTAGAGAAAACCCACTCAGCCTTGAACGACCTTGGCCGGACCAGCGGCCAACTCGAGGTCGAAAGTAGAGCACAACACGATATGGGAAAGTGCCACGCCTCCCTCGTCGAAAGCGAGAGGGTAAACAAATCCATGTGGCCAGCCCAAGGAAAACGAAATATCATTTATTTCAGATCAACAGCAACAAAGTTGATTTTATAAAATATTGATTTCAGTCACATGGAGAATGCGCTCTCGAGTCTTGCATGCACTTAAGCCATACAATAGTTTATTCCAAAATTCCACCCAGACTAGTATTGCTTAATTAATATAGCAATTTAATCTTGCTGTACATAATTATTGCCCTGATTTCTGTGAAGGTTGTTTTTTTACCTCAAAGAAAGGTTCGTTTTTCCTAGTCACACGGCAATTAACTTTGGGCCGCCGGTGAATGCGAAATTTTTGCTTAATTATGTAAAGCAGTTTCTGTTATAAATGAACTGGGTTTGGAAGCTAAAATAAGGAACCACTAAAAAGGTACCATGATTTTAGAATGAACAGGGATTATGTAGGGAAATAATTAATGGCTTAATTAATATTCATAACAGAAACAATACAATTAATTAATTAAATGCATAACTGCATAATATCATACATTTATTAAATGCATGAGCCGAATATTTATTCGGATAGATCAAAACGACTCCAGATAGCAATTATAATTGGGAGTCCTTCTTCAAAGACGACCGAGAGGCGGCAAGATCATTTGAGACTGAACAAGTGTAATTACACCTATTGTTAGAGTTTAAAAGATGGCATTACCAGCTGACATTATTTACGACAGTTTCGTAGAAGCTAAATGACTTTCTAGAACTAGATTTAATTACGATAAGATCGTCGCTCATGATCGATCACTACGTGGAATAACAATAAGTCCCTCCCACACGGGATGGCGGCATATACCTTCAAAGTGCCGCGTACGGGGAACAATTAATGAACCCAACGCAACAATAGAATGAATGACAGGCGGAGAGGTCCCAATTGACGATAAGGACCCAAGCTGTCCAAATGTTACTATATTTAGCATTTCAATAATAAATCAATACTACAATGGATTGATCATGGCCGATAACGCCACAGTATTTAAGCTGAACCTCGGAATGCGTGATATCATCCGATCACCAGCAGCTTACCAGACGCTAACTAGTTCACGCCAGTCAAATTCCGAAGGCCGCAATCCAGAAGTACGCCAGGCAGATTTCTGTGCCGAGCTAGCGACGGGGCTTCGCCGCTCAGCCGACCCGTGGGCTCATGGCCGCACTCAAGCTTCCATTAATGAGCTAAGTATTCTGATTGATTAGCGATAGCTATTTGTGTTTATGCTTAACTAGTAACAATCCGTACGCTACTAAATTAACCCGAGATTCCTTTAATTCAACTTAGAGAATATAATAACGATTAGGTTTACCGCTCGACTTAATCCGTAATGCCATTCGTTAAACTCGTGTCAAGTCATTGTAATCATACAATCAAATCATAATAATCTGTCACTGATTTAATTGGCCATATGTGGGGTCAATATTGTGTACAGCGGAGTGTTGATTAAAGGCCCAGTATAATTGGATGTTTGCTTATTATTTAGCCTACCTATTTTATACTTGATTAGTGTTTATTACAATTGTTTGCCCTTATGCCATCCTGAACGATAATGTTTATTCTAGTCAAATGGTCACTGGAATAGAACATTACACGAGTCGCCGTACTACGTCACAGCAACATGGCGCCGAATCTGTTCGCTCGTTATGAGCCGATCTTTATAGAAGCACAAGTTCCTGTGGTTTTACTGGATCAACAGAAAAAGAGTATAAAGACACGGGGGAGGGGGGGGGGGGAGTGAAAACCCTAATTCGTGGAAGGAAATCGCTAAGTAATTGTCTGGTAAGCTCAAATCTACGTGTGGAAATAACTCCCACGTCTCGAGGCGGGTGTTTGAATGCTGTTTCGATGTGATGATGCATGCGGGGTTTCGTTTTGAGGTGTGTGCGAGCGTGTGGTTTGAGCTTGAATGAGCCGCTGCGTTTGCACGTAAAAATAAAAATTGAATCGTAGTTGAATGTGCGCAAGTTTGAGCGGTTGCTTCTACAGTCTAGTCTGTTGAGCTAGTCGAACATGCTCTGCAACTAGTTTAGCTGATAGTCTAGGAAAGCGTTCAGTCTGAGTTTTATTTATTTTATGAACTTGCTTTGCAGCAGAGATAACATGTAGTCTGTGAGAACGTTCAGTGTCAGTCTCTTTATTGCGCTGATCACGAGCACGTTTAGCATTTTTTTGTCCAGTTAAATTGCTCTTCCTTTTTCTAGGCATTTTTATAACTTACACTAACAAAGAAGAATAATGAAATGGCGGATGGAGTTCTAATCGTTAGTGCTATGGATTTGTGTTGTTTGGTTTGCTACAGGATTGTCTTTCTCCAGCGGCAGGCCGCATGTAGTGAGAACAACGATGGCTTCCCAACATGTATATGATTGGCTGAGCTCTATCGGCCGGCCGGTTGTAGTGAGAACGCGTGCCGGTGCCAGTCGTTGTTGTTGACCATGTCGGAGGTCGTAACGTAACGTAACCGGATTCGGTCAGAATAGGCCTTTAGGCCAGAAGTGTTGTTTTGTAAAACGTTTCAAATGGTGAACGTAAAACATTTTTTCAAAGCCTAGTCCCTTTAAATTTAACTTGTAGGCAGTTAATTTATACAACTAGGTAGGCTACAGTCAAGCTTGATTTATTTCTGTGTTTAAATAAGTGACCGGTAGTCTTGAGTGCTCCAGTTTAATCCTTGCATGTTAAACAGGATTGTAATTAAATTTAATTAAATTTAATTTTGTTAGGCTTATGCCAAAGACAGGTGTCGGTAGCAAACCACCTGTAACTGCTAAAATTAGCAGTGAAAGTGAAACTAAAAATAATTCAGTAGTGAACGCAAGCGTTAATGAAACTAGTTCTAATTTAAATCTAAATTTTGAATCTAGTGATAGTGAAGACGACGTCAACATGGATTCGTCTAAAACCGCTGGTTTATTTTCGGAATTCGATTGGGAGAAATACTCCAGCCGAATTCATTACTATTTTTTAGCTAAAGAAATACCAGCACCCAACAAAGTTAATTTTCTAATGGCATCTGTAGGCCAGAAAATGTTTGATAGAATTCTGAATATCCTATCACCTGATTTGCCCGACTCATTAACATTTGATGAGCTTGTTAAAAAAGTTTTAGACGACATTGAGCCAGTGCCCTGCGTGGTATCTGAGCGTGTTAAATTCTTTAGAAGATCGCAAAAATCGGATGAGAGTATCGGGGAATATTTATCTGCATTAAAGCTAATGACGAAGTATTGTGACTTCGCTAAAATTAAAGATATTAACAGCGAAATGATTAGGGATCGCTTAATTGGGGGATCCAATCAGAAGTCATTCAATGCGAGTTGTTGAAGCAGACTCTGGATTTAAAGGCTACAACATTCTTAGCTTTATCCTTAGAATCTGCTGAAACAGACCAAAGCGTTTTGAGAAGCCATTCTAGAGCTGTTAACTACGTAGCTAAAAAATCGAGCAAAACATCAAGTACGCCTAAATCCACTAAGGATTTCATTTCCTATTGTTGCGGCAAAACGGCCACGTGGAAACACGTTGTAAATATCGAGACTATACATGTGGCCGATGCATACGTGGGAATATCCACTAAAACCAAATAATCGCATACACGCTGATTTTCTTGGGCCGATGGACAATTACATGTTTTTCATTCTAGTAGACGCACATTCAAAATTCCTTTTGTGCATAAAATGAAGTCAACAACGTCCGTGCGTATCATTGAAGTTTTAAACAATCATATAGCTTTATATGGTTTAATGGACAGCTTAGTTACGGACAATGCTGCCCAATTTCTGTCCTCAGAATTCCAAAATTGGTTAAAATCCAATGGAATTAGGCACATGACCGGGCCAAGTTTTGCGACTTGGACCAACGGTTTGGCTGAGGTATACGTCCGTAATTTCAAGAGAGTCTATAAGGCCGCGCGGCGACAGGGATCTACTAATCAAGAGAGTATAAATTCTTACTTGTTATCAGCTCGAATCACTATCTCCGCTACCACGCAAGCAACACCCGGAAAATTATATTTTAACCGAGAATTAAAGTCTCGGCTGGATTTATTGTTCCCTGACCCTATTGCAGCCGTTCGCAGTAAACAATTAAAACAAGTACAGAGCACCCACCATCGTGAGTTGAAAACGTATCAAATAGGTGAGAAGGTTTGGTATCGTGACTTTTCAACGACAAATGATAGGCTATGGTCAGTTGGTATTGTTAACCAAATATGTAGTAATCAATCCTATAATATCGTTGATACTAACGGTAATACGATTCGCAAACATCGTGAACAGCTAAGGTTACATACCACCGAAAATGATTATCCAGAGCAGACAACAAACACACTAATTCTGACGGCGAAAAGCAGTAATTCTTTCGTGAATAATGAGCAACATCACTCAAATTTCAAATGCGTGTCTTTTGGCGGCAAGCAACGTGAAAAGCCAAGTTCCGCTGACGTAGTTCCTGAGCGTCGATCTCTCGGCCAATCCAGAGAGTCAATTTCTGTAACTGAGGGCTCAAATCCACCAATCCAACAGCTTGAAAAATCACCTGAGAATTTGCCTAGCAAGTCACCAGGTGGCAGGAAATCTCCAGCGAAATCACCCCACACACACGAAGTGGATGAGTCTGCTAACGTAAATAACCAATCACCTTTGGCTACTACCAGCACCCCTCTTGAAGGAAATTCTAAAGGTCACAATCTCCATTGATTATTACATCACCATCCGCTAAGCAATCACCACCGAAGCCAGGTCATGCTAACAAAAAAGCGAAACCGAATTCCAATAAACGCAAAGTTGTGCTATCACCAACACAGGCTGATATTGCAGCGCAGCTTCAAAATGCTCATCGTTCAAAAAGACTGCGTAGAGCTCCAGACAAGCTCAATTTGTAGTTTTTTGCGAAATTACCAGTTAGCTACAACTTCTTCGTTTTTTTGTTGTTGTAATCTGTTGCATATGAATTAAATGATAGTTCTTTTTAAACTGTAGCGAGTAACGCTAAAACGTTTTGTCACCTAGTTATTCGTGCAGAGAATCGGCTCTGTTTATTTTTAAAATGTCCACCTTTAAAATTAGGTAAAAATGTAAGTGTATATTGTTGTTCGTGTGAAAAATTGATTTCACAATTTTATCCTTTTTTGTATCTTTTTGTCTTTTCATGTACATAAATTCTTCACTCATCGGAACAAAAAATTGTTGGAGCCACAATTCCCACTCCGGTGAAGCCTAACCGAAAGTAACTTTGGCACAGAATCATTGGATGCCATGCCAGATGTTCCCCCACAGCAACGCTGTAGCGTTTCAGCTGCAGAAATGGTTGCTGCAAAAAGAAAATTAACCAAAAAAGGCTACGATAATTAAAACAACAACACTGAAAATTTTAATTGAATTTATTGTAAATTGCTCCAAAAATCAAAACAGAAATTTAAAACTAGCAAGTTTTCAGCCAATTTAGTATTGTTTAATTTGTTGCTTAACCATGTACATCTTCAGTTCTTTATTTTGTAAAAACAGCTTTCAAATATAGTGTTTAGTTTTTCCTCGAAAGCGAAAAATTATGTATCTTTCTTTAAAAATAGGTAGTGCACTAAAAAAATACATCTTGCCTTCGTAATCATAATTTTATTTCCACCTAGGCTTAGATTATTTTTCTGTTTTTTTTTGCTCGCTGCATTGTGGAGTCGTCACTTGTGTGCTCCACAATGGAAGCCATCAATTTCATGTCAATATGTTAACCCTACCAAGATACCCCTTTAACTACTAATAGGCTATTCCATAATTGTATATAGTATTAAGTTGCATCACATGACTTCCTGTTACAATTGTATTTAAAGAGAAGTAAACAGGAAGTTTGCTGTCTTATCAGCTGTAGCCTACATTCTGGTAGTCCGTGTGTTTATTACCATTGGTGCCCACGCTGGGCTTAGGTGTGTCCCCGCCTAGGACATCACACTATCTTAAACTATTTACTTCCCTTGTGTGGCCTATCCTTGAATATGCATCTGAATTTTGGTATCCCTATCTAATTAAACACCGTTCGGCACTCAAGAAGGTTCAGCGTAGATTTACCAAAAATGATGAGGGATTAAAGTACTTTCCTTATGCGCTTAGACTTCAAAAACTTAACTTACACTCTGTCTGTTGGAGGCTGATCAGAGGAAATTTGATTACCCTCTTCAAAATTCTCATACTAAATTATGGGTGAAATTCCTTCCAGTCTTTTTTTTTTACCTTGTCGGATTATTCGGCCACTAGAGGGCAGTCATATAAAATCCTACGACCAATCACACATAAAACACAGACCAAGGGTTTTTTTTTTTGCTTATAGCGTCATATCTACTTGGAATGAACTACCTGCACATGTGGTGGAGGCCTCAACCGTCAAAATGTTTAAATACCGTCTTGACTTACATGTTGCACAGTGTACGGACTGGCCTCTCTGCCACTGGTAAAGGGAAAAAGTAATAAAAATACATTAATTAATAAATTGTTTTGGAAATTAACATTGTGAAAATTGATCTCTAATTCCATTTAACTAGTGCCTGGTAAACATAATTAACACTGGCGATAGCCAGTGTTAGTAAGGGTCGACCTAGGACCTCTGTGTTAAACTCCCAACTTTGAGAGCTTATAACTCCGTCAAAAGTAAACATATTTAAACCAAATTTGGAATCTAGCCTTGACTAGTAAAGGCCTGTCTGCAGTCCAAAAATTGTGAAATTCAGTCCAGCCAAACCAGAGATGCAGACAGGGGCCAAATAGACAACTTCTTGTTCAGCTTGTTGTTGTTGTTGTTGTTGTTGTTGTTGTTCTGGGGATACTTTCGTCTGTCCTCTCTACAGGTCAAACCATTTGTCCTATAAAGCTGGTTCTTAGCTCATTTTACAGCTATTGCTCTGTAGATGTGCCCTTTTCATAAGGCCTTTTCTAATTGGTCAAGTGGTTCAGGGGTTACGGAGCTCTAAACCACCAGATTGATTGTTTTACATTGTTTTAAACATTGTTATTATGCAACAATACCAATTAGC
>JAHWFP010066876.1:0-10875 GCA_023313725.1 Lithobius niger | reverse complement strand
CACGTTTCCTTGCACTACGCGTGCAAAATATCTAGAGATCACTCTTGACGAGTTGGATATTTTAAGTGTTTTTGCGCACGTATTGGAAGGAAACACGGCGTCATACAGTCAGTTTCCTGCAAACATAATGTGGAACGAACTATAGCATTGGGTTATTTTCATTCTGCCTTATTACACTGTTTAAAATTGTAAATTATCTAATCCTCCATGAATTATTTAATTCGTTTCGATCATTTAGAAAAGGCCAGTCTGCACAGCCGTAAATATGAAAAGGGCGCTCAGGCCAGTTTTATACAGTAAAATAGATTGGCGCTCAACGAGCATTGTTCAAAAATGTCTGAACAGCAACAACCCAAAAACAAATAACACTAGTTTCGCGAATCTAGTTCAGATTCCGATTTTTAAAATTTTTTCCAGCGGAGTTTATTAAATTTCTTTAAGCGTGTTTATTCAGCCTTGTAGGGTGCATATACCAAAATCTGTTAGGAAATTAACAAAAAAAAATGGCCGCGAGATTAAGCTTTACAAATGTTGCTTAAGGATGGAAGACTGCGGCCACAACTCAATAATACTAATTATGATTGTTGGTGGGCTCATATCAGTCATTATTTTGTGAACTTTACCAATTGCTGCGAAAGCGACGGCCTTAAATCGACGCAATTTGTATTAATAAAATCACATTATTTCATAAGCTATTCATAGTTAAATTTAACTCACCCAAAACCAAACCTGGTATAAGAGAAGCCGTCAAGTTTCCAAAAAGGGTCGGCCTTTGAAAGTAGTGATATTATTCAACGAGGGAAACGCAGCCAAGGTTAATCCTATTGGCCCAGTTAAACGCACCGACTAATAGTTCGAAAAATTAAATAAAAACTAGAAGAATGATACTTACGGTAGCAATCTTCAAGGTTTCATTTAACGTCCAAAGTATTATTCGGTGCCATTAACTTGGCTAATAGGATTAACCTTGACGGCCTTCCCCTCGTTGAATGATATCACTAGTTTTAAAGGCCGACTCTTTTTGGAAATTTGGCGGCTTATCTTGTACCCGTTTTGGTTTTGGGTGGATATCATATCTTTCATAGGACTGTGAATTTCGCTTCGCTCACTCAATCGCCCGCCTCAGTTACTCCTCCCGAGCTTAATGTGAATTACGCAATGAAACTGGCATTGCTTACTTAATCACAATTAGTCTCTTCTACTTGGCCGATCATCTACTTGGCGGCACCACACCAAGGTGCGTCAAGATAAACCAGAAAATTGGCATATTACTAAATCACACTTCTTTAAAAAAAATTCCTTTTTTTCCTACCTGATTGCACCCTAAGCTCACGATTTGCGTTTTGTTTCCACTCTTTTTGCAATGAAAGACTCAGTCTCTTAGTGGGATTTGTTATTTTTATGAGCCAGATTAATATTTATTACGGGGCCCTGGCCCCAAGCATCATGCCCCAAACAAAAACTACAAACATTGACTATAATGAGCCGAATAGTCAGCCGCCTCTTTGCAGCAACAATGTATTCTGACAATTGAGTATTGAAACGATGCGCGTTAAACACTTAAGCATGTTATGGTAGACTGTTGGATGACAATACAAACAATGGTACAACAATCATTTTGCATACACGTGCCATTTCCCAGCCACGTGCTTCTAGCTGAAACCCCCATTTTAGAAAAAGGCACTTTCCTGTGCTACTCTTTACCTGTGTGCCAAAATTGAAATATGTGAATTTTCCCTAACGAGCTGTAGACGTGTCTTTATACCCTATGAGAATTAACGTGGGAGCCTTGCCCTTAGCTAGCCAGTAATACAAATCAACGTTATTGAGGGTAATTTTTTCTCCATTAAAGTGACATTCCCACACTTTAGGGTTGAGGTTTTCTTCGTTACTGGACCCAAGACACCTGCTTCCAACGATTTTCAAACATTTCTACCGAATGGGGAATTTAGAACAGTGGGCTGAAATTAGGTATAAGGTCGTTACAGCTAAAAGACATAGTCTGCTAGTCGGCCCTGTTCTGCAGAAAGGGTGTAACTCGAGTTACACCCTTTTTGACTAACAGTGCTTAAATTACTCCCTCTGTCGCCAATTATTGGCAAAAAAATTTGAAGATCGTATCTCCAGCCAATCAGAAGTTAGCAGTCGGAAAAAAGGATGTAACTTGCTTAGGTCTGCAGATTTGCTTTGTCACGCAAAAAGGCTAATACTTCCTGGAGACCATGGCACTTACACCTTTTTAGCGTAACAATCTCTTGTCACAATGGTCATAACTACAGTTACATCCTTTTTACGTTACAACATTAAGCTTTTAATGACTTAATATTGTAAGTAAAAAGCAGGTTTTTTTTTACTATTGCACATTGAAAGAATGTTTTAAAGGCCATGATTTGTTCAACCTGTAAACAGCGTATACAATAACGGATTCAGTACTTAAAAAAAAAAACGTTTGACATCGATTAGACAGCGATTAGAGCAGACTCAAACTTTAAACATGGTTTCTTGAGAACAGCAGTTTTTGAGTTGCACTCATTATGCAGAACAGGGCCGTAGTGAACGCCTTTTCGTCTTTCACCTGCACTTGATGGCTACTTGTATATTTTTGATAAAAACCACACTGACTCTTTGTGAAAAAACACCTAAAACCTTGTTCTAGACACACTTGCGTGTGTCTAGAACAACGTTTTAGGTATTTTTTCACAAAGAGTCAGTGTGGTTTTTATCAAAAATATACAAGTAGCCAGCAAGTGCAGGTGAAAGACGAAATCTCGACGTTTCGGTTCGTCGATCATAACCGTTTTCAAGTGAAGGGTTTAAAACATGTCAAACAACAGAAAAATATAAAAAAAACCAGCAAAGCAGATGAGTCATGGTTCTAACCTAACAGGTCTAACCTAACAGGTCTAAAGCTCTACGGTCCCATACTAAAACAAAAAATAAAAACCATGACCCACAAACTCTGCTGTTGTTTTATTAATTTTTCTGTTTGTTGATATTTTTTAACCCTTCACGTGAAAACGCTTCCGATCTGGGAACCGGAAACGTCGTGATTTCGTCTTTCGCCTACACTTGATGGCTACTCTGTATACTACATATTTAATTACTCAAGGGCTTTTTAACTTTATGCTTTTTGTTGTTATCAATTCGTAAATAAGTAGGAATGAGAATGATTATTACCTAGGGATCGGAAAATGTTTGTGAAAAACTCCCCGATGGAGGCGAAGATTGAACCAAAATCGATTCGTTCTTGAGGTGTCAAACCTGAAAAAAAAATATGTAAAAAAATAAGAATGGACATATTAATCATACAACACATGCCAAGTTTCAATTGAAAAATGGAATCTGTGATACTAGAAAAGTTTACGAGCCCTTGAATTCTAAAATACACGGTGGAAACTCATTTCGTTCCTATTTGTTTCAAGTAAATAAAGATTTTACACTGGAAAACTTACCTGAAACTTTTTGTCACATGATTTTTGTTTTGTTTATTTTTTATTTTTGTTATTGAAGTATATCTCACATTTTATTAGAAACAGTTGAATGAGAATAATAAGAAATACTAAGTGATCCCGGCCTAACATACGCTGGTGTAGTTAGATGCCATATCATCACACTGTCCCCGTTAGTTGTCACATTAGTGTTTTTGTTTCTGTCGGGGCCTCGAGTTTGATTGCGCCGAGTTTCCAGTCAACAATGTGTGTCGTAATATCTCATTTGTTTCTAATTGTTACTAATAAGCGACATTGCCCTTCACATTGCCGGCTGGTCGGCCTTTTTCACTGCTACCATTCAAATAATGAACATGCTCACCACTTTCATTGCTACCTTGGAAAGAATGAACATTCTCCCTTTTTCACTGTTGCCGTTGAAAGAATGAACATACTCGCCCTAACACATTGATTTTTTCCCTGCGTTTGGACTGGCTGCCACAATGCCTCTTTTTCCCCGTCTACCGACCCAACGC
This sequence comes from Lithobius niger, assembly GCA_023313725.1. Lineage (NCBI taxonomy): Eukaryota > Metazoa > Arthropoda > Chilopoda > Lithobiomorpha > Lithobiidae > Lithobius > Lithobius niger. The sequence continues at coordinate 6,911 of JAHWFP010066876.1, read as the reverse complement.
TTATGGTTCGATGCAAAATAAACATGCAATACAGATGCATTGAAAATAAAAGGATTTTTTAATCAACATAAGTGTCTAGTATTACAGAATAAAACAAGATCACGCAAACATGTATTTAATCTACCAATATAACAGCCGCTTTAATTTGCTGTTCCTAATATGTATTAATAATGTACCGTCAGCGAAATTTTGTGAAATCAAACGGAAGGCTTTCATGAAGGATGTAAAAATAAGCAGGGAAGGGTAGAGGGGTACAAAAAAGTGCCACTACACCCTAAAACATGTGTGGGGGGGGGGGGTGGTTTCAATTTGGTGATATGCATTTTCTTTAGGAATATAATTTCTACTTTTTGAACACGGATAACTTTTAAAAATCCGTTTCTTTTTAAAATTTATATTCAGGTACACACTATAAGACATCGGCTGTAAAATAAAACTTTTAAAGTTCTGAAAAATGTTTTCTATTGTGAGTGTTGGGTATCGAAAGCAAACGTTTAATTATTATTTTTTTAATGGTGTTCGGTGCTAATAAATTTTAACATGGGATATTGGGGGCAGTGACTTTCAAACATTAAAACTAATGTGACATCATTAGCTCCCTTTCCCCATTCAAATCACAAGTCAGGAGTATTATTTCAGAAATAAATTACATGACATAACGTGACAGCATGGTTTGACATTTTTACACACGAAACTAGAGCACGTGCGTCACGTCTTTTAATTGATGATTGATACACAACTTCAACAAATTCAACAACCTTATAAGTCTGCATGGCTTTTCTTAAGGATGCTCATGGAACTCGACCAATTCAAAATGTATGAAGTGATGCTAATTACAAGCCAAGTGAAGCCTAGTTTCCTAAATTACAAGAAACTTATTGTTAGGCATTACTATTGATTAGACGTGGACGTACGCTACCAATGCCAGAAATGTCCTAGCAGTATAACGCTTTCAGATTTGTTATTACAGAATCTCAGTATATTCATATTCGAAATGAAGTCTTGTTGCAAAATGGATTCGATAAGTGACTACTAGAATGCGTAGGTGTAGAATTCAGTTGGGCATTTGTGTATTAACTCATTAATAAGTTTTTGTTTAATGTTTGTACATCTTACAATCGCACAAGAGGCAAGTCTTTGTAGTAAACTGCGTGGCTGCGGCACGTTCTTATACCAAGAACTACACGCTTCTATTATACAGCTGGTTGAAATTTCTATGGCACAATTCCATCATTACCTCCACCCCTCTCCCTCCTTCATGAATTCTACAGAAACTTGACTCGGTAATTATATTCGCCGTGTATATATATGATTAAAGTCCTCTTTCTAGCAAAACTAAAACTCATAATTTCTCCGTTCCAATACAATACATTTCGACCAGACGTGGACAGAGAGCAGTTAGGTATGGAAGGTATATTTACGCCAACTTTTATCAAATTCCGTGCAAGAATAAATGTAGGGAGCCACACGTAAATTTGAAAATTGTTCACTTCTAGTTGTTGTTGTTCTTGTGTGACACGGTTTCAGAAAAAAATTACTGCACCTACCTAAAATCTGAAACATGATCTAAGCCAGAAATTTCCCTAAGCTTCATCCTCACAGAGACCACTTTTTCGATTGGTCGAGCCATTCCGGAGTTACATTGTTATACATTGTATAGCAATTGTTATAAATTAGAGAACTTTGGCACTCAGCAAACGCCAGACTCATTTTTCGTGCACTTGTTATGTCTTTGCTACAAGGTTGATGGTTGAAGGGTATATGTCCGGAAAACGGATTACTGTAGTTTTTGTTCACATCACTGGCAGGCCGTCTGTTGCCGAGTGGAGAGGGTGGTTTAGGCAATTCATGGCACCAGTCATTATTGGTGGAGACTTCAACGGTCATCACTATGACTGGGGCTCGCTGCACATAGACTCTCGTGGTCGCAGTTTGGCCGGTGTAACTGACAGAGTCTAGTGATAATTCAAGACGGCCCGTCCACGTTTGTGCGGTGGCAACACGGGGAAGTCCAGGAGTCGGTCCTGGATTTTTTCTGTGCTCGCGTGCAATTGCGGCGTGGTACACGTTTGAGGTATCGGATGACTTGCGCAGAAGTGACCACTTCCCTGTCGCTTTGTGCCCGCGCATGCGTAGGACTGTAATTAGGCGAAGGGACCCAAAAAGGCCTGCTGTTGATAACGGCATCTTTAGTGAGTGGATTAGTGGGCGGTCTGCTCTGGCCAGCGCTAGTCGCCCACCGTGGTGGACTGACCACTGTACTGTTGCAGTTAGGGACAGACGAAAATCATATGGGAGGTGGAAGCGAGATCCAAGTGAGGAGTTATGGTTAGTGTATCGAGGTGTGGCTGAGGAATCGCACTTTATCTTGAGGCAAGAGAAGGCAACCTATGAAGAGCACTTATGTGAACGTGTAGCTGGGTCGAACTCGCTACATCAGGCGTGGAAAGTGCTAGAGCGCAGTGCGAGTAAGGTGACGCAGACGTGGGTTTATAGTGCGGCAGCAGATATGGAAAATCGTGAGGTCTTGCGAGGGGCACAAATGGCGGATGTCTTCAATGCACGATGTGTGAGCATGTACAGCTTGGCAAAGGGCGCCGTACCTCCTGTGCCTGATGCTGGCGTCTTGTCCCAGGTTGGTGACATTCCTTGAGAGTTTGCAGAATTCAGGGCGTCACTGTTGTGTTTGCAGAGCCAACAGCGCATCTGGTGTAGATGGGGTGAGTTATGGCGCCATACGACTGAAGACAGCAAGTGAGCAATTTACGCTTTTGACTCTGTTACAGCAGGTACTCGGAGGAGCACCTATTCCACCGGCATGGTTGTTTACCATCTTGGTCCCAGTTCATAAACCAGGCAGCATCAGATCGAACTTTGTAAACTACCTTGTTCTATTGTCGTGTGTCAGGAAAATTTATGAACACGAACTTAATCAGGAGGCTGAGCTGGCACACTGAATACTACAAGTGTCTAGCGAATGTGCAGTTCGGATATCGCCCGAATCGCAGTGCGCGAGATGTGGTACTTTTCCTGCTCTCCAGTATTCGGGAAGCATGGGCCCAGGGCAAGGTAGTTATGGCAGTTTTCTTAGATATTAAAGCTACCTATAACACAGTGTCCATAGTTAGGGTCAAAGCTACTTTGGTCAAAATGGGTGTGGGGTGCGGCTGGTTGACACCACTGTGGCACTTTTGGGGCCACGAGTTCTTGCGACTAGAGTGAATGGCAGCTGGTCAGTGGAGGGAATTAGTGACAGGGGTCTCCCTCAAGGTAGTTGCCTGAGTCCGACAGTTTTTGCGGTTGCCATAAATGAAGTGTTAGTACAGATTGGTGTCACAGCAAACATCGTCTGTTATGCTGACGATGTAGCGGTGTGGTTCGTTGGGGAGAAGACTCTCAAGGATATTCAGCATCTGCTTGAATTATGTGGTCTGATCTTGGCTCCTGCCAAGACTGAGGTGGTTGTATTCACTAGGTATGCGCAGGATGCTCTGGAGCAGGTGTGCCTTAAGTCCAAAGTCGCATGTTAAGTACCTGGGCGGTATCCTTGATGCGTCTCTGGACTGGTCGCGAGATGTCTCTCGAGTGAAAGAGATGCTGTTGGTGCGGACTGCTGTTTTGTGGTCACTGTGTGGTGGTAAGTACGTGACGAAGGAGCGCTCCTAGCGGTGTTTAGGGCCTTTGTACGTTCGTGATGGATTACCATCTTCCGTTTCTAGCAACTTCCGAAAGACATCTGCAAACTTTGCAGGTTGCTGTGAATAAATGCTTACGGGTGGTTTCCGGTTGCATTGCGTCCACTCCAGTTCAAGCTCTCTGGGTGGAGTGCAACGAGCCACCAGTTGAGTACAGAGCTAAGGAACTTCTGATAGCACTCTGCCTGCGCAATCCGAGTCACGGTCAAGGTGATTGGTGGGATTTTAAGAGACTATGAGAAACTAAGCGGAAAGGCGACGAGCATTTTTGGTGAATCAGGCACTGGTGTGACTCTGCTTCAGCAGGTTGCTGGCTGTGCTCTCCCAGTTGCTAGTGCGCGGTCTCTCAGTCCGTGGAGTTGGTGTCTCGACCTGGCTCAGGTCTTTCAACCCAACGTCACGGGGTGCTGTGTTTACTGTGACACTTCCTTTAATGCTAGTGAGCTAGCTGGTGGGATTGGAATTGTGGTTTCGTCGCTGTAGGTAACTGCACAGCGCTACTTGGCTGCTGTGACGTCGAGGTTGCTCTGCGAGTTGACAGCCATCTCGGTGGCACTGGATGTTGCTGTATCTTGGAGTTACCATCGTTCATGCTCCACACCGTTTCGTTGGCGAGCGTCAGACTGTTACAGAGGTCGTGCAAGAATTTGGAGGTACAGACTCGCTGATGTATACGATACTCTGGAAGCTCTGGACAGCATCGCGAAATAGTTGCGTGGAATTATGGTGGATACGAGGCCACTGTGGAGTTCCATGAAATGAACAGGCAGATGGACTAGCACGTGACGCGAGAGAGTGAAGGTGTCCGCCTGTTGTCCCAACGCTTTCAGCGTGGGTGCGTTGCAAGCATGGTCAGGCGATGGGCTTTTGCAGAGTGGCAAAAGGGGTGGGACGCGGCAGATGCAACCAGGGGCTTCTATGCCCTGCACCCAATGTGTGCAGGGAAATCCAGACTGGATAAAATGTCCTTTCGGGATGCGAAAGTGCTGTCCAGGCTGAGGACTGAGCACTTTCTACTACGCGTACATCAGTTCAAATTTGGGTGGGTCAGTGCGCCGACTTGCACGGCATGCCTTGTGGAAGAGACCCCAAAACAAGTTCTCTTGCATTGCAGGAGGTGCGTCAGGTCGCGTGTGTTGTTGGCTCCCTAGGTGCACGGAACGTCCATTGTTCATGATCTGCTGTCATTGTTTGATGGCAGAGTTTCAAATGTCAGGTTGCGGCTGTCGCGAAATTTTGTAGAAATTCTGAAATCACTGTGTAAAGTGTGGGGGTAAGTGCACTCCTGTCACAGGTTTGTTGGTTATCCTGTCCCATCCTTGGATCTTGTGGAAGTGCGACACGAGCGGCTATTAGCGAGCCCGCTGGAACTTCCCCTTTATGGGAAAGAGAAGGTGGGTTGAACACCTTGTACACGGTGGAGATGCCACGGCTGAGAAGAGAGAATGAGCGACCTGCATATAATAGAAGGTTCTGTGGAGGAACGGAAGTCCTCCGCAGGGAGGATGAAGGGAGAATGAGCGACCTGTATACAATAGAAGGTTGTGCGGAGGAACGGAAGTCCGGACTACAAACTTGCATTAAACGGTTGGTTAAAGCTTCAGTGGCCCTAATTCCATGATTCCATCCAACCCAGTTGTGAAACAGAAACTAGACTCCAAAATTATTCGAAAATATTGCCACTTCATAAGGCTAACTAAGCTTATCGACTAAACAAGTAGTTTTTAAATAGGGGGAAATGATGGAATAGGACCTTCCACGTAATACAGAATAGTGTGTTTTGTGCAAGTGTGTAGTTCTCAGTTGAAGGCATAAATAGGGCAAATCGTAGTGTTTAAGTTGACACTCTGTTTTTTTAACCATCTTTAACTGCCTTGAGCATTTGCCCCCAAGTTAGGGCAGTAAATGCGACTATTAAAAGTCTATAATACTTATGATGTAGTGTTGCTTCGTGTCTCTTCGAGAGTTTAATTATATCAGGGAAGTATTTAGGTATCAATGTTGAAGAAAGTCCGTCGTGTTCGAAGTTAATGTCCAACCCTAAAAGATACTCAATTACTTGACACAGTTCTCGTGAAAGTGTAACCAAATTGTGCACTTACCTTCATATCCCACTTCGTCTAGCCTTTCTAACAATTCAAACGCTCTTCTCTCTTGTGCTGGACTGGCCAAGGCGCTTCCACACAAAACAACCAAGAGAACGGTGCACAAAACAAAAGCTGCTGAAGAATTCATCTTGAGAGGGATTCCTATGTACGAAAGAAGGGAATATTTGAATTGCTTAATTTGGCTGTTTAAAAAATGGATGGAACATAGAAAACGAAAGATCATTGGGATTCACTGCTTCAAAACTTACCCAAAACCTATAAACTGAATGCAGCAAGAATGAAAATAAAGGGTATTTTTAAGATGTATCAGCAGTTTCATGTGAGCGTGTCGAATGTCTTACAGGTTTTTAAAATTGGTTTCGTTCTTTTTTTACTTTGCTTTTGTTTTCTTTCATTTTGGTTTCGTTATGTTTCAAATTGATTTAGTTTCCTTGCAATTTGGTTTAGTTTCTTTTCATTTTGCTTTCGTTTCTTTTCACTCTGCTTTAGTTGAGAAATAATTTTACCAATCTGATAGTTGAAACAAATTAAACGGAGAATACTAATTGTAGTTTACTGTAAATAAATTAAGATGTAGGTTTAAAAACGTATTAAATTAATGAAATTAGTCAGATTTTGCACTAAAATTTCTGAAGACCGTTCCTGTAAAGTCAATGTTCCAAAACAAAACTTGTTAAGGATTCCCGCCAAGCTTTTCGGCCGTGTGAAGGCATGATATCAAATGCCAAGCTCTTTCGCCAAGTTAATCCCACCGACTAATAAATACTTCAAACGTTAAATGAAATAATTCAAAATTGCGCGGTAAGCAATTTTCATATATTTCATTTAACCTTTCATCTATTACTCGGTAGGATTAGCTTGGCGAAAGAGCTTGGCGTTTGATAGCACGACTTCACACGGCCGAAAAGCTTGGCGGATCTCCTTAACAAGTTTTGTTTTGGGGCATTGACTTTACAGGACTGGTCTTCAGAAATTTTAGTGCAAAATCTGACTAATATCACTACTAGATTTATAATTTTTCCACATTGCTTTCCTCTTGCAGTAAGGAATTGGAGGAGGGTGAGGGGGGAAGGTCGACAATATTTTCCACGGGTCGGGGTTGCAAAGG
>JAHWFP010066873.1:0-11412 GCA_023313725.1 Lithobius niger | reverse complement strand
GGGGGCTGTTCGCACGAGGTCTGGTTTCCCTTTGCCTGCCATTGGTTGTATTCATGTTTCAAACTTTTTACGTGAATCGAAAAACATGGCAATTCATACTGTGAAAATACTGATCCGTTGTTCGCTTAACTTCACATCATGGACTCCACTTAATCCAGCAATTTTCGATATCCCACAGTTATCGTAGGATTTTCTGGTCTTTTACTAAATCTTTGTCAAATTGTTGTCTGCTTTTCTCACATTTGCATTCGAATTTGGCCACGATCGCTGCCTGCCGTATTTATTGGGCTGCATGCGCGGTGCTCTTGTTAGGCTCCATTGTCGGTTCAACTGCTTGCCATGCTCTTTTCCAACTTCAGTGTGCAACTTTAGGGAAAGTTGGGCCTTGGATGTTCATTAAAAGTACTCCGTTTTTTTAATGTTGTTGAATTGCAAGTGATTCAAGGCAACGTAGGTAGGAACCTCTTGCAGAATTCGACTTTTCCAGTCAATCTCATGTTTCATAGATTTACAGTGGACTGAGATGCCGTTGTCATCTTTCTCATTCCTCACTTTTGCTATATGTCGGGCAACCCTTGTGCGTACTCCTTTTCTGGTCTTCTTATATGAAAGCCTTAAAAATGAATATCGGCTAACAAATGCACATGTTATGAACGAAAGTAAACTGCTATCAAGGAATGAAGTGTGTAAGGCAGTGAAGCTAGTGTCAGCGATTCACTTCACTACACAGCACAATGTGCTAATTTATAGCAATATTCTTTATCCATTTGTGTGTTAATTAACAGCAAGATGAACTGAACATTGACATTGGGTTGACTTATCGCTGCTTGCTTGCATTATACTGAATGCTGACTTTCAGTTCAGTTTTGTGACATTCAGTCAAACATTCAGTAAATGTTGCGTATGCAATATTTTCCTTTGTTGTGTCAAAAACAAGGTGAGGATTAAGTCTTTGTGAGTTCAAACCTCTGTGCAGCATGGATGGATTTTAATAGTGGTCTTTTAATCTGGACGCTGGATTGATTATTGCAATGACATGTAAAAGAGTAATCTTTAAAAAAAATGTGACATCACCAGAGGGTTCGTACGTTGTTGGTATTTATCCAGATACACTTTTTCAAACTCAAATTTTGGTCATGCCATCAGATTATGTAATGTATAATGGCTCACTACTGAGCTGCTCCACTGGCATACAGTAGGTGGTTACCTCATGAGGCTTAGTTCTTGGAGTTCGTTAAAGCCAAGAATTGGCCATGGTTTTCAGACTTTGTAGTTGATCTTTTTGTTTTGGTACTGGTTCCATGGATACAATTACAAGCGACTGTTGATTCACTTAAACTTAAAATTCCCAAACTACTACAGTACAAGCTTACCAGCTTCACCCTCGTAGTCGTGTCATATTCCTCGCTTATTAGCTTGCTGCAAGTGGTGTATACGTTTCTCTGGTGCTCTTTCATGTTAAAAAAGACACTAGCATCCCAGTAAAGAACATTGTAAAATTTACAAGAGTTGACTGAATGTTAATTAATCTTTTTATAGCCGACGAAAATATACATTACTTGTTTTATAGCAGTTCCCCCTTTTGAGCATTTATTCCCCTAGAAGTTTGAGTGTTGTCTTCCCTGCCGGGCTCGTATGGTACAGCGCATGCGCGGGCTTGGGCCAGCTTATATAAGCTCCAGCGCAGCGTCCTGTTGGCATCATTTCTCCTAGGGCGATCACCACGCGTGGTCGTTCTTTGAGCATCCCCATTCGACGTTCCGCACAGGATTCCACGTTTCATTCCGCATACCGCCGTCTCACGGATGGACGATACCTTCATTCCTACCTCAGTGGCGACCATTCCGTTCCCCACTGGTACATCGAAACCAATGGAAGATCCCCCTTGCTAATTTTCGACAGTAATGCTACTGTCATCATCAGGCACTTCACAGGAAAAATTAGGATCCTGATTACATTCTTGCTGTTTGCCAGAATTTGAATTTTGTAGAACATGTAGCCTCCTGTATTTACAAGGTAGTGAACCATTCATGCTGTCTTTAGAAGGTAGTGGGCCCTTCCTGCTGCTACTAGCTCTCCAACACCACGCTAACTGCTCACTTAAGTCCCTCCCCACAAGGTGTCTCACATTTGGGTAAGAAGGGCCCTGAATATTCACAAGTTGGAATCCATTCTGCTCATGGTGTTGTATAGCAATGGATTCCAGGCACCTTAGATGGCTGTCGCGTGCAGAGTTTGAGCAGATGAGCGTCGTGGCTTTCTCCCAGTCAATCTCGTGCTCAGTGGCAGCACAGTGGAGCGCAATGTCATTATCCTGCACTCCTCTCCTGACATTGTCCATATGCTGTCCCAGTCTTGTTCTCACGCCTTTCCTCGTCTCTCCGACATACACTGCACTGCATCCCTTGCACGGTACTCTGTAAACACCTTCCTTAGTATCGGTCACATTTCCCATCAAAGCGTCATTCTTTGTCTTCAGAGTCACCCGTTCCACTTCAACAGCAACTGGAGGCACTTTCTTTCCTAAACGTTTTCTTAGTCCGTTTATATTTCGCAGGTAGGTTTTAAAGCCACTACGACACAAGATTTCACGTATCGGACCACTCACACCCTCCAGGTAGGTAAGGCTTACAATCGGACTATCTACCTTTGAAACACTCTCCTTCACGCATACTCTATCGGCATTCTTCCTCTTAGTCACAACAATACAAATAGGCTTTTTCTTCATTCTATTCAGCAGTCCGGCTGGGTAGCCCAGTTGAAGAAACTTGCCTTTTGCCTCATATAGGTGTGGACCTGCTACTTCCAAATTCGTCGAGTTACGGATAAGCCTCACAAATTCGTTCTGTGCAATTGCGTTCAGTTGTTCACTTGGATGGCCTGAGTTGTATGGTCTTCCCCTCTTCGTAGCCATCGGTTTCTTGTATGGCTGATACTCTACTCTCTTCGTCCCTTCAACTCTCTTTACCAGAATGTCAAGAAAGGGGAGCTCACCGTCGACTTCTTCTTCCACTGTGAAGGATAAATTGCTACGCCAGTTGTTGACTTTCTCCAGCACCTTCGTTAATGAATTTTTCTTCAACACAGCAAAGACATCATCTACAAAACGCTTCCAAATTCTCACTCCCAGCTCCCCAGCCAGTACCATCGAATCCAGATGTTGCAAAATCACTTCGGCGATTATCGGGGAGCTGGAGTACCCCATAGGGGCTCTTTTAAACTGCCAATACGTCTTGCCCCCAAACTCAACATAAATGGCTGCCAAAAGAACTTTCAGGATAGCTCTATCTTTCTCATACTCCACCCTCGGGATCTTCATTCGCTTCTTCGACAATGCCAACATATCAAGAATCATCCTGTGAGACAAGCTAGGAAATAACTTAACCACGTCAAATGACACCATCAATTCATCTTTCTCTACTTCCAGTCCCTTTAATTCTTCTAGCAAGTCTTCCGTCTTCCTCAGTCTGCTTGGCCCTCCAACATACTTCCGCAGTTTGTCAGCCACCACCCAGTCAAGTTGTTGTGCCATACCCCCTTTCGCTGATGTTATAAGCCGTAAGGGGGCACCCTCCTTGTGGGTCTTAACTTGGGCGAATATGGTAGGGAGGCATTGTGGGTGTGTCGGTGTCAGTTTTTTCAACTCTTCATTGAAAAGGTGCCCTTCTTTTTTCAACCGCTCCAAACTTAACACCAAGTCCAACATGGGTCGATTCCCCACATTCTCTTCAGTCGCCTGATACATCCCCGACTCCACTATGTCCTTCACCACTCTTTCATCGTGATCACTCTTTGCCAATACCACCGTCATATTAGCCTTGTCGGCCTTGCAAATAGCTATCCTCTCATTATTCCTCAGACTCCTGATTGCTCTCGCTTGTTCGACACTAATGTTGGGCTTTACTTTGGGTGGCTTCTTCACTACCATCTGTTGCATCTTCAGTCTCATCTCCGGTGACCACGTGTAGTTGGATAGCAGTAGCCCCACAAAATTAGCAAAATTAGAGTGTCTTATGTATGAAATTGTGCGAAGATTGAAGACGATTGTGGTTTTAAAATTATTCAAATGTTTCATAGTACTGGTAATGATGTTTTTAGAAGATCCCCGTATCATGGACAGCTCCTCCTCACCCGTTCCAGGTTCATCTTGCTCTAAGGCCGTTCCCTTGGGATTTCTCGCATCTTCTGTTCCCCTTCCGGGGTCACTCACACTTAGTGCTACGCTCTGTCTCGGATCCTACGTTCCCTGTCCGCACATACCCGTTCCACCTCCTGCCGGTCCATCACCGACGTTTCAAGATCTACCATTCTCCTCATCCACAGATGATTCTTCCTTGCCCATTTCGGGTTCATCATAATGCTCCGTTCCTCTGGAATCCCTCACCGTTCCGCTATGCTTTGGAACTGATACATCGTCCAGCCAAGATTCCACTACCCTTTTGCAGCTGCCCTTGCCCACACCAATTCTGGCGCATGAACACAAGCCTACGGGACGTCCCTCATTCCGATTTGTCGAAGAACTTACTTGGAACTACCGTTCCTCGTCAACCATATATCTCACAAGCACCAGCCCGACATTCCGGTCGCATTCCCGTGACTCCTTCCTTCCTCTACAGATAACCACGTCAGCCACCATCCGCAGTCTTTCCTGCTCTCCTTTCTCATTTCCCAGCCGAGAGCCACAGAGGAGCCTTTCAGAGATCTGGCTCAACCACAATTCCTTACGTCCCAGTTCCACCTTCCGGCCTCGCCTCTTCAGCTTTTGCATATCCCACACCGATCCTTCCATCACCCATCACTTCCATCCCTCTGGGAACATGCACTGCCTCTTCACCGGCCTTCATTCCTCCGATGTCTCTACACCTACTGTTCCCGTTCCTGACCTTCAACGGTTCCTTCTGCCTCCCTGACGGTTATCTCGACGTTCCGCCTCACCACTTGGATCCTGGTCCCTCGTCTCCCAAAGCCGCCTACATCGACCTCGTCTGTGACGAAGAAATCCCTTATGATGTACATTATACAGTCCTGAGCTCCACGTCCCCGGACTTTCTCGCCTTATCACCTGGCATTCCTCCAGTTCTACGTTTCCGTCCCATCACCATTCCGGGCATCACTCCTATCGTTCCCCGTCGCCCCTCATCTTTGGCTACGACTTTCTCCGTCCCACCAACAATGGAACATTCTCCTCATCCGTCCTGCACAAAAGCCATCACTCCTCCGGCGGTTCCACACTCTCCGTCCCATGCCATACCTCCCGCGACTGAGACCATCAAGACGGACTAAAATGTAACTGTGAATAACACATTCCTACCTTCACGTCCCACTGCACCATTGGACCAACAACGACCTAGAATCTAGCATAGAAGAAGACATTACCCCAACATCACACATGCTTTCGGACACTTTCAATAACTACGAAGCTTCATTCCTGGCACACCGTACCGTTCCCGTGACACAAATTACAGAGGACCACTCTATTACTACTAGTCCTTGATCCACCACGTCAGATCATTTCTGCCAAAAAAAAGAAGAGAAAGAAGGAAGAGGATGTTGAAGAAACTTAGGGCTAGGTCACCATGACCGTTCCCACCTACAACCCTCTGGTCACTATTACTGCGAGCCCTCACCACTGGGGCTTCACATCCCATCTGCCACGTTCCCTCGTGGAACGACCTGCTATTACCAAACCCTTCCACTTCGTCTTACGCTCCCCTTGCTGAGAATCTACATCCTTTGCCTACTGCCACCTACACCCACCAGCAGGCTCCCTCCTTATTCAAACTTCCCGCGCTCAAGTCAGCCACTCCAGCACAATGGACGAATCAATCCCCAACCACGAAGAAAGTTCTGTTTCTCACCCAGTTGTTACACCGAACGCACCTTCACCACCACCATGTAAGTGTCCGGATTCACGGGGACCAACAAAAAACCTTATTTTGATCCCCACCCGAGCTGCCAGATTCATGCGTCCTATGACGGCGTTACAAAAAGATGCCGTATTTGCGTCTCGATTTCTCCCACTAAGTGGATTATTATCAAGAAGAACCAGCGCCGTTCACACAAACGCGCGGAACGTGCACGCCGCCAACGAGCCGCCGCCGCCGTTCCGCTAGCAGATGCACCAAAACAACGTTCCTCACCACCTAAGGTCGTTTCAAAGACAGCAACTTCAAAACGGGTAGCGTCCGCTCACGTTCCTCAGCGTCGTTCCCCAAAGAAACTCAAGCTTCCATCAACAGACTCCATTCCAGCAATGGCCGGGACTTCTGGTGTGTGTGCCCCAAAATCTAGGGTCCCTACTACCAAATCAGTGCGAATAAAGACGGCTCGCGTTCCTCTCATGTCGCCCGTCCGCCACGGTCCAATCACTGTTCCAGCCAAAACCAAGAAAAAGACTTCACCTCCCAGTTCCACCTCCACCATGGCTACCCTCTCCAAACGTCCTACATCGCTAGTTCCGCTTCCACGTTCTGACACGGCATCACAACAAACAGATCCTCCTCCTGACTCGATCCATTCCTGGCAGCCTCTGTATTGCGAGAAGCACTAACACAGGGCATTCATCTATCAGCCAGAGGAGCCAAAGACCTGAACTTCAATATAAACTTCGTTCTCTCCTTTGCTGAGAAATTTGCTGTGGCTTATGCGGCTCTGCGTTCCGCCCTACCCGACTTCCCTTCCCTCCGACAGGCAGCTGCATCCGCTGACGCATTACGGGCCGAAAATGCTGTCCTACTGCCTCCCTGACGGTTACTCAATGCGAGTAAACTATGCTCTGCTAAGATCACAACATTTATTACTTTCCCCGATTCCATCATCACCACCATGGTGGGCGTACTATTGTGCCCGTTCTCAGACACGCGGTCCCCATAACGTCCCCAAAACTAAAGTTCCTTCTCCCGGACGCCGGACCTCAGCAACACCACAGCATTCTCCATCTGTTCGTGAGCTACACGACACTGTCACTTCATCTTTGCCATCTCCATTGCATGATCCATCGTCCACTGAACGGCGTTCAGCGTCACCTTTGGTAGATCTACACATAATTGCTACGTTACTCACAGATCCTGTTACTAGTTCTTCTGCCGTTGCCAACCAACCTGATGAAGGTTCATCAATCATCCCTACGTTGCCATCCGCCACAACAGTGCTTCCTCACAGTGCCATCGAATCATCGTCCGCTTCCACATTGCCTTGCAGAACACTTGCCACGACTGACCCTGCAGACACTACTGCCACACTCAATGTTCAAGACACACCTCCTGCCGTTCCGGCTGTGCGTTCCCCTGTCGGGCCCTGCAATTTTAGTCTTTTTCGCATTGGGATAAAATAGACTAAAGAATTGTGAAAAGATATTCCTTGAGAACGTTCTCCTTGAAAATACTCCTTGAAACTTAACATGTCCTTGAAAAATCCTTGAAATTCTCATTGTAAATATCCTTGAAATACTCCTTGAAAATGCTCCGCAAAAAGTCTTTGAAATACTCCTTGAAATGGTCTTGAAAATATGTCGCGAAAATACTCCTTGAAATTTCTCCTTGAAAAGTCATTGAAATATTCTTTGAACAATTTTTTTGAAAAGTGTGTAAAACGTATGGTACATCGTTGGAGGTGATGTGTTGGAAGAACCTTAAGGGCTCGAATTTCCCGGGAGCAACGGCACGTTTTGCTCCTTTAAGCTGCTGAATAGTGACCAGCTTATACCGGTCTCAACGTGCTGCAGATGTCTCCAAAACTATAGCAATGAATTGAGTGCCACTCATCAGATGAGACACTGTCGGGAGAAATATATAGGCGTCTCACAACAACAAAACGAAGCTGCTTCTAGTTATGACTGGTGGGGTCTCTCCACCAGACACGACGTTTTGTCTCGCAATTTGGTGTACGGCCACCCTCAGATTGCACATCGCGTACATGGGCAGTGGCTGAATTAATATGATTATGGTCCGTTTCTTTAATAACTTCACCTTCAGATGTATGGACCCACTCACTTTTTCCTGTTGTGTTATCCCCGCATCGCCAAATTATTTCGTTCTTCGACTTACATTAAAAATAAAAATAAAGTGTAGTAGTGGCTTTCCTCTTTGGTTGGCGACGTATTGGTGCTTCATGATTGCATAGCGTGACTGAAAGTCTGGGCAATGCTATCGTTTTAACTATCCATTTATGCAAAATTTATATTTTATAGTTATAAATAAATTTTGGAAATACTAGCTCGATGTAGTTGGTGAATTTTTTGAATTTATTATATCATTTTTAATATGTCGTTTTAATATTGTTTTAACGATGTAGTTACCAATCTTAACCCCTCCCAATATTAATATTTTTGGATGGAAATGTGTTAATGAATTAAAAAACTTATTAAATATATATAACATATTTTGTAAAGTTAAATTTTTAATTTAAAAAATGCTATAAATTCACCTACGATAATATGATATTTGCGATATAATGACATGTGATAATTTGGTTTGCTACAAATGTGGCTTAAGCCACAAGCGTAGAAATGACACTGGTTGTGGGTAACGTGGTTGATATGTCAGGAGCATCTTAGGGGTATTAACACTTTACAGATTTAGTATCAATACATACGCACACCCTGGGGAGTGTGCATGCAAGCACAGGTAATTTAACTTGGAGGATGGTGCTGTCAGCTCCTTCTACATATGGGGTGGGTGCACCATGCAGTTGTGATAAGTAATACCTATCTACCACAATAACCCCTACTAAGATAAGAATAGGGGATGAATACGTCTATCTTATATACATTAAGCCTATATATTAGCCACAGTTGATTTCCATATGCCAACATTATTATTGGCAATATTATTTATTCACTTCCTAAATAGTTAATTAGATTTACCATGTTGTGTACGGTTTTACTTTTTATTAAATGCATTTTAGGAATTAAAATATAAACCTCTCAATTAATTTCTTCATGCTTAAAACATGTAAACTCATACCTTTGCCCCAAAATATTAACAACACGTATAGAATTCTCTGATACAAAAACATAACTATGTACTATAAATCAGGCGTAAATAAATGAATCCAACAAAAAAGAAAAAAAAATGTTGGCTGCCCTATTTCCAAATTTTCCCCTGCTTGGCTACGAATTTAGGTGCTACGTAGGTTTTTTCATATGTACCGAAACACGCACAGTCCATTTTCTTGGTGGCATTATTTCAATCGGTAATTCACGCTACAATGCTTGCGTTGCAACAAGAATGTTAATAGCACGCTGGCGCATACCTCTATCTTGCAGCAGTAGTGATAGCAAAGGAGGAAAGTCTTGTTCAAAATTCGTGGACGACTTGTCTGTTGAAGCTTTTGTCCATGTGCTTTTCGTTGGGGTTTTTTTCTGGAAATATCGGCAAATTTATACGATCTAGTGTCTGACTTTCCATGTTTGGTAAAACCGGATTTAACAATGGATGTTTTTCTGTAATTCCTTCCTGAATGCTAGCTCTCTCTTGTGCATTAAAAAGGGTATTAAGATGCTTAGTAGTGACGCTTAGCAGTTGCACATCATCATTCAGTTCTCAGTGATGAAGTTGTTGTCACATTGACTTTTTAAAATTTACTAAAAATAATATTTCAAATCTTTCTGCATCACTTCTCCGGCTCACCATTCGTATTTTGCGTTCAACCTTTTGTCGATACAATAGATGTGGTCACCGACCTCAACGGTTAGTTCTTACCTATGTATGGTTGGTTTACCGGCATTCGTGTGCCTTCATAACTTTATCAGTTGACGGGAAGATCAGTGACAATCACGTGTGGACATGTCTGTTTACAAAAAGCGTAGACGGAGTGACTTGTGTTGTGAGGCACATTTTCTCGCTTACATTAGGAAATTTATTAGTGCTTTTTGCACACTTAGCCCCGAGATAGCTTTCGTGGAGCGTTCCGCGCTAACATTTGTCATAGGCTGTATGGAATGCTTCTAACATGGTAGATGCTATATTCTTTCATAAACATTTCATATTCTTGAATTAAAAATTGTAGTTCGTTGTCGGACACGATAATTCTACACATGTTGCAAAGTTTCGAAATATTTTAATTACCCTCGAACTTGTAGATTTCATTAACATAAACAAATGGGAATTTTGAATGAGCATCGATTATGACAATAAACATTTCCCTGCAAATGGGCTTCAAAACTTAGTGTACAGATGGCTCCACACTATTGCAGGCCGTTCCCACCTTTTTTTTAACTGCAACACCACCATCTCTATTCATTTGAAATGGTTGGCATTTTTATCGATGGTTACTAGATTCAGTCGATTTTGGGCAACCATACACAAGAGCGAGCAAGTGTATTAATCCTCACTATGCCACAGTGCCCAAGATGGAGCTCAGCAAGGACCTGTGGTCGTAGTTTTTTAGGAATGATCAATCAATGCCCCCAAAAGAGTGCATTACCGTCTGTACCCGCAAGCTGACTGAACAAATTCTCAGCCCTAGGCATGGATGGGTTGGTACTTTTAACTCCAGCTGAGGGTTTACTGTGTCTGAGTAATTAACTACAATCCTAACATCCCCTTTAAGCTTAAAGACGAGCACCATAGGGGGTTGCCCAGGCACAACAATCCACTGGTTTTAGAAACCCCTCCCACACTAGTCTTTGGATTCCGGCTTCAACTTTGTCTCTAACGACTAGAGCACAGGTCTGGCCTTACAGTATTTTGGTACAGCATCAGCTTTTAGTTTTATGCTGGCTTTGAAGCCTTTGAAGGTGCCAAAACCCATTGAAAATAAGGTGGGAAACCTGGCAAAGACTTCATCGTTAGAAACGAAATTTGTTTCTTGTGTGTCAGTTTCTACATTATCAACTTCTAATTTGTAAAATTGCTTTAGGTCCAAACTAACCCTTTGTCATCCAACTTCTACCCAGGAGCGCTGGTTGCTCACCAGGGGTAATTACTCCCTAAAGACTTGCTGTTTGGTTATTGACAGTAACGGTTAAGTTAACTCATAACCAATAGGGTTGACAACAGTGACAACCCATGATTTTAAGGTGATGTTAGTAGAGTTGAGTTTAACATCAGAGAAGTATTTATGATAGTAATTTGCTGGTATAAAAATTTAGTCTGAACCCGAGTCAACTTCAAGCGGTAATTTGTTTTCGTTTAAATCACGGTGTGTGATCCATTTGTTAGCGTGTACACTTGAAATCGGGGTATTTACTTCTGAGTCGACTGAGTCAGGTTCTTATTGAGGCACTTCCACATTTTTACGAGGCTCTTCACCCCTACAGTGAGAATTTATCTTCAACCTCAAAGGGTGACCAAATACCTTTCGGTACCACTGGAGACTGGAGTGAATACTGTGTCCTTTAGTCCAAGCGTCGTCTATCCCCTCAAACTCCCGGCTGAAGTCGAAGTGATGAATACGGTACTTGCCGCTGGA
>JAHWFP010066872.1:5709-22881 GCA_023313725.1 Lithobius niger | reverse complement strand
TACAAACAGCGACTTGAGCATCTGGGCCTTGAATCCCTCGAATATAGACGTCTGATTGCTGATCTAAGCTTAACTTTCTGTATTTTGCGGGGTTTCACTGATATGGACCCATCTCTCTTTTTAACGTCCTTGGAAATCATTACACTAGAGGCCATTGTTTTAAACACACTGTGGCAAAAACAAAATTGAATTGCACCAAATACGTTTTTGCAAACCACATGGTCGGCCTGTGGAACTCCCTATTATCCGAGCTAGTAAATGTTAAAGATTTAGGCCAGTTTCAGACGGTATCCGTAAAGTGGATCTCTATACAGGGTGATCCAACTGAAGTGTTACGAGCCGATATCCTGTGAATGGCTAATGAGAATAATAATGATAGCCAGCATGTTCAGAGTTAGCTTTTAAACATCATCGTAACTATTTTATTTATTATCCGGTTTTGTATCGTTTTTTGTTGTTGTTGTTGGTCGTATTGTCTCCTTGCGTCCAACTTTCTAATTTACTTTTTTGCTGTATCGTATCACGTTTGGAAGATAGCACGAGGATGACCTTGAGATATTAATTCAAGGTTATTCCTTTTTTTCTCGTGTAAACGTCCCCCATCATTGCATTTCTATCATTATTATTCTCTCATTAGCCATTCACAGGATATCGGCTCGTAACACTTTAGTTGGATCACCCTGTATACATGAAATGCTTTTAATTTCCTTAGTCACTTTAACATGTTGGGACAGGTTTTAGCAAATCAATCGATCCCTACCTGTATCTCCTTTACCTTTTATTGTGGTACTAAACTCGTTACTTACTTATCAAGCAGAAATTATCTGCCAATAAAAAACAACGGGCGAATTTAATGGGTGAAAACACAAGCATTGAAAAAAAATATGTCCTCACAAAATTAATCCACGGCTACGAAAGAGTTTTACAAAACTATTTGTAATTATTTATTTATGATCTCTGCTCTTTCAAGGGCATTATGCATGAAGACATTTTTTCTTTCATTTAAACTTTCCTCATGCGCACGTAACCTTACCATTATTTTCTTTTAAATACGCATGCTTCACATCCAGCAATCGAAATTTTTTTTTTAAAGGGATGGTCTTTAGCAACGTAATGCAGATAGCAATGCGAACTTTAGAATATAACAAAGAAACAAATAAAAAAGAAACAAAAAGGAAAGTTGGCCATCCAGTCGATTAACCATCTAGGTAAACTGCCTTCTCTTTGCCCACCTTAATGGCAGCCGGACACCCTTGTTTACTTCTGGCAGAAACGTCCTTGGAAGCAGAGGTAAGATGGGGTAACAAAGTTGGCGCGGGTGGACAGACGAACACATCCAAGGAATGGGAGGACAGGAGGACAGTGTTGAGCTCCCATCAGATACCATTCTCTCTCTCTTTTCACTTGTTCGACCACTGGGAGTATAGTGGGTCCCCCATTTTAATCTGTCAGGGTAAAAGAATTACTGCTGGGAGCCGCCATTCAGTCGTAAGGGCAGGCACGCCGCTAGGCACTTTAATGGCCAGACTTGCTGCCAGAATGTGCTGGTATGGTGTAGCTCAACATGGAGTTCTACAGTAGCGCCTCTGACGGACCGTGAAGCAAGCGAACCTTGTGTGGTGGGGCGAATGGGGAGGGGGAAGAGATTGACGACGGGAGGGGGAGGGGGTAGGCTGGATATCGATTCCCAACTGCTTGTAGTGGAGAAAAGCCAAAGAAGGGTTCGGCAAAGAAACAGGGATTGCTGACAGGAACTGTATTTACAAGGCGACGGCGGGGGAGTCAAGCATCCGGATTGCATGTGGAAGGGGAGAAAAGGAAGAAGAAAAAGCATATCGTCTTATACGCGAGGCAAAGATGAACTTCTTATTTGCTTCCTTGAGCGAAATTCGCAGGGGAATTTCATTAAACTTCCCACCGAACAGACATTTAACACCGACAATGAACGTAGAGTCGGGCTCGCGGACAATGAAGTACTTGTTTGGGATTGGTACTTATTAATGTGACGCAGTTGTGGAATGGTGGATTCGTACATACATAGTGTGTATCTCTTCTGTATGTTTCGGTAAAAAAAATAAGACCAGCTTTTGTAATTGCATCATAAGGTCACCAGTAAGCCGCTGATAAATGCTGTTGTATGGACCATCTGTGTGCTCTGAACTCACTGGCTCAGGTTACAGTGTCGAATTGGCCCAACAGAGAATCCCTTGATGCCTGGGAAGCCCTTCACCTTAGGAGGACCATTCTGTACTTCGGGGCCTCCTGTATTGCAAAGAAACAAATGGTCCCTTTTCAAACACAATGCATAGTCCGAAAGATTTATGAGAAGAGGGGGCCCACTTTCTCTTTTCCGGGGAAGCCGACCCCCTCCCAATCCGACCCTGATAGGTTATTATTGAGAAAGATGACTGTCGAACTTCAGAGACTTGAATTGTTAATGTTAAAGTTGCATGCACAGGGCAGACCTCAGCAATTAGACATCAGCAATTTTCAGAAAACAGTTCAGAAGCAAGAACAGAGCTAACTCTTCTAATACCTATTCCTGTTCTATAGGTTCAACTAAGTTTCCCTATTTGCACACGGGTAGCCGCGAGCATTGGGACGTCAGATTCGATATGGCTTGGTTCCGGCTGAACACAGCTACAGGGCGGCAAGGGTGGCAGAATGCCACCGGCCCCCAGCCTCAGTGAGCCCCAGAAAGAAAGAAATTATTTAGATTTAAAAAAGGCTTTTTCGTAGTACACTAGTTATTTAATTTGGCATAATTTATTTTTATTATTAAAGAAAGAAGGATGCCACGAAGTGAACAAACACTTATTTATGTCAACATTACATTACATATTCACTTAACAAAATATACATTTCTAGCAATTGCATAAATCAATATATAATCAATAACAATGGGTATTTTGGCAGGTCTCCTTCCCATTACCGTGTTGCCCTCTGTGTCAAAAACAATAAAAAATCTGTCATAAACAATCATGTAGTGGTTTTAAATTCTCTTTTTACACTTTTAAAACTTCAACAAATTATCCCTGAAGCAAAAACTCCTCATCCCTATATTAATCCCCATCAATATTATTATTAATCCAATAGTTTTTCATTTTTTGCTTAAGTTCATTATACCCTTTGAATATTTTTAATGTATTTGGTATATTATTGAAGTTTTTCACAGAAGTATATTCAGTAGTGATTTTTCCGTATTTAAAAAACTGTAGTTAAAAAACTGTATTTAAAAAATGAATGTCGAGCATCCCCGTCCACACATCCCCCTGTCATTAAAAAACATGATGGACATCATATAACACAAACATAACACAAATGCCACAAACAAGACTCTACGACAGTAATTATTTAAATTTTCGAAGAGTCGACCTCTTCTTCTTCTTCAGAAAACACGAAAAAGGTGGAAAGGAGTTCGTAGGTTCCACCTTTTTCGTGTTTTCTGAAGAAAAGAGGTTGACTCTTCGAAAATTTAAGTACTGTAGCAGAGTCTTGTTTATGGCATTTGTGTTAGGTTTGTGTTATTATGATGTCTAGTTTCAGCCACTGTAATCGCCGATTACCGGTATTTCGCAACATGGTGGACCAGAAAAAACGCACAAGCTGAAAAATTTCTCTAAATCCAAAGTTTTTTCCAAGTTTTTTTCTTCAGAAAAGTGAAAATAGGGATCACTCGACTGGAGTACGAAAAAGTGGCCCCTATGTTCACTATAAAAAAAAATTAGAAAAAAATATTAAAGTATGGATTTAAAAATTTTCAGCTAGTGCGTTGTTTATGGGCCATCCTGTATAATGTGTGGGGGGGGGGGGCAAGGGCTAATTAGCCACCGGCCACACCTAACCTACCTACGCCACTGGCTGTACATCTTCAGCTTCTTTCCTGGTACACCTGGGTCAATCCAGGTGAAGGAAAGTGTATACCTACGGGTTTTTCTCTGGTTGTTTCCCTCTCGTTGCACGAGGGTTTCCTCCGGGTACTCTGGTATGGTGAAAAACAATGAAATGATGGTGGTACCTTCCACTTAATACCTGCCACTTGGGCCTTTAAAACGCTGTAAGCTTATTGACCATCACCTGCTCTTCTATTCTATGAAAGTCATAGGTCTTTCAGTGTGTGGGATTGGGATTTTATCCTACCCAATGCCCCGGGAAAGAAGTGGTTGTTTCAGAGGAAGGAGGAAGAGATAGCCCTGCTCATTTTAATAAGATTGTCGTTTCTACTTATGACATCGTAGGGTAAGTTGTGACTTTAAATGAATCAGCGTAGCTGGAGAATGCAAAGTCTCATCAACTGGTGAGGCAGACACACCCAAAAGGAAGCTCTGTGTTTTGGTTATTGAAAAGTATACTTTAGGAGATAAAAATATGAGCCTACTTAGTCTAGGGAAAACAGGTTAGATGATTAACTGTATTGTTTAGATGTTTCACCTATAAGAATCTAAACAATCCAGTCAATATTGTCATTGGGAAGGAACAGCCAAGAATACTAAGTTTAGGTATCAACGATGTTTGTGGCTCTGTATCCTCAGTATACCAATATTTTTCGTGTTTTCCCTTGTCAAACTGCGTCTAATACGTTATGTACCTGCCTGCAACAATACTCCTCCATGTTGCTAAACTTGGCTTGGAAGACACTTCTGTGTAGACTTGCAGGAGGCGGCCAAAAATGACTTCAAGTGTGAAGGGAGTGTGCCATCTACAGTCTTAGTAACTAAACCGATTGAATTTACTACCTGTTGCACAAAACACATTTAATCGTGAGCTCAAACACCGTCAGGTAAACCATTGATAAATTGTTGCGAATTTTGACATTTGATAAATTGTTAAAGAGCAACACACGGAAAGATAAAGGTTCAGCCGTAGGAATGTTGACCATTTATATTAACGTTTCATCCATTGTTGATTGATTGATGTGTTTATGAACTGTGTGGGTATGACGCGGCTTTATTTTTTGATTGATTTGACGCGAAAACAGCTTGCACGCACAACACACCAAGAAATGAATGATTGACTAACTTATCTCAAAAAACAACAATCGTAGCTCTCTCATACTTTGTAGTCTGGTTGGTAATTTGCCACTGCAAATGCGTTTGTACCCAATCATCTGCAACACAAATCCGTGTTTGACAGTAATCTTAAATGGACTAGTAACGTAGTTAAAATGGCTTGGCAGAAAGCAACGATTACTAAAAGGAGTGTTATATCTAGGGATCGTAAAACCTTGTTTTGAGTTTTTGTGTGTTTCAGTAGACCAATTTTTGAATGTGCAACCCCTGTTTGGTCACCCCATCTTGCGCAAGATATTGATCATGCGGAGTCTATGCAGCGAATGTTTACAATAAATGTGTCGGTTTTATTCAACTCAAATTACAGTGAACGACTAGAAGTGTGGGAGCAGACACACTAGATTTGTGTAGATTGAAGTGTGATCTTCCCTTAAACTAGTCCCTATTGCTCGACCGATACGATCTTAACTTTAGACACTTTTCTTTCTTTAAAGTCTTTTAAATTCACCAGGGGTGACCATTAGCCCGGTCTTTAGCGCTTATGTTTCATGAAATCGTTACACGGTGGACAAAAGCGGCATACTTTGTACAAACACTGTTTGGGATATACAAAACCACTTCTTCAGGGGTGCTCACGACTGTGGAAGGAGTTTATTTTATATTTTATACGTTATAAATAGAGCATAAACTAAGCCTATTTAACAAATCTGTAGTATATGCATTGCATCAGGATAATTTCTTCTATTAATAGGGTGGCTACAGGGTTTAATTGTTCACTTTCTGTGAAAAGCATGAAATTGGGTATGGATGCACATGAAGGATAACTGGATAGCCATGATACCAAGTTTCAAAACCCACATGAGGGACGAGGGGGTGATTTACCCCCACAAAACTACTTTTTTTGGTGTAATTCCTTAACCGTCAAGTACTGAATAGCGTAATGTGAAGGATAAACTTTCAGCATACAATTGTGGACAGGAAAGGTGATGTACAACTATTATGTAAAAGCAACCAATGAACATATAGTCGGTATTTGAAGTTTACCACCCTTAATTTACATAAGCGCTCCTTTGTTCAGTTGGTTGTTATAGTGACCTTCGGTTTAAAAGTAGTCTTACGAGCTTTCTAAGTCCCGAAATAGACATGCTTAGGATATTATGAAAGGTGGGAATCTATTCTTTCCATCAATCATAATCGAAATTGATTAACTTGGATAGACCGTCCTACGCCTATTTGACGGTGTAGTTGTAATTAGTGTAACAGCTAGTTTCAATTTCAAAGTGCCATTGTAATGCTTATATTTGTATTTGTGTCAAAGCTAAACAATTCGGTTAGGATTTATGGAAAGAAGAGGTCTCCACCATTCAGAAAATCCTAAGCATGTCCATTTCACGGCATTAGCGGGCTCGCAAGAGTACTTTGAATTCGAAAATCAACATACGTATTCATTGCTTGCCATTACCACTTCACCTTTTAATGGGCCTAGGACGGGCCCTATCTGAGTTACACGACTTCGGTTAGGATTGCTGGAAAGAATAGATCCCCACTTTTCAGAAAATCCTAAGCAGGTCCATTTCACGGCATTAGTGGGCTCGCAAAAGTACTTTGAATGCGAAAATCAACATAGGTATTCGCTGCCCGCCATTACCTCTTCACCTTTTAATGGGCCTAGGACAGGCCCTATCTCTGAGTTACACGACTTCGGTTAGGATTGCTGGAAAGAATATATCCTACCTTTCAGAATATCCTAAGCATGTCCATTTCGGGCTGTTAGAGGTGCCCCACACAAAGCTTGCAATGCGAGTTGGGAGATAGCATCGTTGTATCTTGCTCGAGTGAGCTATAATCCAATCTTGTGCGCTTCGCCTATTGTTGCCCCATTGTTACATGTTGCAGTATTGCATTCTGGGGCCACCCCTCCTGTCCAGTTTTTTTAATTCTCGTGTGCCAACGAACTCTAATAAGCACTGCCTGCCAGCCGTGCTAATATATAGATGGATTGACGAGAGGAGGACTTGGGGAAGGGGCACCCCAAAACATCATACCCGTACCACGGGATCCAGCTAGTATAAAGAACTGCCCGTCGTGGCATCTCACCGTAGTTTCATTTCTCTGGTGAAAACCTGTATATGTCTGCCGTTTTTACCGATGAAAACTCCAAATGTAACCATTTTCTAAAACAATTTCTGTGACGCTGCGTAAAAAGTTTTACAACTGGCAATCCTGTTGCAGTTTCTTTTTTGTGCTCCTCGTTTACTGCTTTCTTTTTCATCACGCCTAAAAATAAACTCTCGACTAGACCGAGAAAGCAGGTGTTTATTCTCTCAAGAGGAGGAGGGATTTAAAGATCGAGATTTGCAATAAAAATCCCCCCCTACCCTTCTCTCTTTGTAGATTCAAGAACAGTCTTGAGTCTCAGCGCCCTATGTTAGCATCTCGTTCGAAAGTCTTTGTTTTTGATGTAGCTAAGACTGACATATCTTCAGACAGCAAATACTAGGGATCAGAATAAACCCAAGCGCCAATGGCAAAGTAGAGGGAGAAAGGGATTAAACCGAAGTGCGAGTTTTCGCTGCTGGCTGCATGGTTTGTTTGCAGAAGGCTTGTCATCTTAAGCCTAGCACCATTTTCGAGCTAGTCCTCGACTTGCCAGGATAATTGGCCGTCTTATCGGGGAGCTTTTGGGTTGGTGCGGTGCAGATTAGCCTGTGGATGTGGCTGGGTTGAATCAACACATTCCCCTTTCGTGGCTTGAACGACGAGTAGGCTTATGTCCCAAGTGCTTCACTCACCATTACTATCCTATCTAATTCTGGCACGCAAGCTAATCCGCACGTTGGAAGCTTGTTAACTCGAGTGTTTGGACACTTTTACATTAAAGGGAACTGTTTATATCGCACCTTTGCAGTCGTCGTATTCCACCTTTGGGGATTGGCAAAGATTTAAGATAAAGCTCTATTGCGGTTAAGGTCCTCTTTACAAGGTGTGGCTTTAGTTTGCACTCCTTCGATTTGAAATTTCCCAAGTGAAGTGTCATTTAAAATTCTGTAGAAACGTTTGAGCCGCTAAAAGTTAATTAAGTGGTTATCAAGAGCACGCATGTGGGTATAAATTCTGACGTCATTTATTTTGACTTCCAAATAGCATTCGTGTCAATAGTCCAAACTGTTGTTCATGCTCGAAACCATTGGCTTCGGGGTAGAACTCGCGCAGTGGATTGGTGAATTCATCTCAAACAGAACTCGAAGAGTACGCGTTGCAAATTCGCTGTCCACTCCTGCAACGATCATTAGCAACGTACCACAAGGTTCCGTGCTTGAACTCGTACTATTCATCATTTCTTTTAAACGACCTTAAATGCGACCCACAAATTGTAAATGGACATGAGTTTGCCTGACGACTTAAAAATTGGTTCTGTAATAATTGTACAAAACTGCGCTTCTGCAATTTCAACTGGAATTTGCCCCATACAAAATTGGGCAACTACCTGCCAGTTGCCTAAATGCCAGACTTTTCATATTGGCAAAACAAACCTAGTTTTTTCCTACTCTTTAACAAACCAGTATTTGCCCAACGTGTATGAAATCCGATACCCTGGAGTCTGGTTCACCTTTAACCTCAAGTCTTCCTCTACACTGTGGGAAAATAACCACATCAGCCTTCAGACGTCTAGCTATTGTAAACCGATGCTTTACCTCTGGTAACATTAAAACAAAAGTGTGGGCATTTAAGGTCTTCGTTCGTCGCCTACTCGAATACGCGAGCCCAGTGTGGTCACCACCATGTTAATGGATATCGACTTGCTCAAGTCTGTTCAACGTCGGTTCACAAAATGTCTCGCTAGCTCTAAAGATCTACCGTATTGCAAACGTCTGACGGTTTTGACTCCTTGAATTTTGCGCAGATTGAATTCAGACTTGATCCTTACCTTTCGGATTCTACGCGGTTTTGAAAAAGTTGACCTTCGCCTATTTGATCATTGTGCCCTAATCTCTATCCGAGGACATTCCATGAAATTCTCACTCCCGTTCGCAAGAAATGTCTTCGCGGTGCTGGTGGAATTCCCTGTCAGAAGAAGCCATTTCGAATAAAAATGCTACCATCTTCCAACGAAGCCGAAATTCAGCATCACTTTTCCGGTTTCTAAAGTGACCTGGACACGTCTTAAACATAGCTATAATCTCATTACACTTGCTCAGGCACCTCAAATCCTAAACCCCTAACGTTACCAGGACTGGTCTTAGTGGACTTAACCACTGTTAGTGGGATTGGTGTTTTATGGGCTTATGACCACTTCCTAGTGGTTAAATCAATTTCATTATTTGTTATTATTAAAAACTTGATTCAATACTTGATTAAAAACTTGATTCTACCAACCAACTCAAGTGGTAGAGCGTCTGGTTAGAGAGCAGGAGTTTTGGGTTCGATTTCCAGTCGGATCAGTTATCTTATTTCTATCTAGTGTCTTGTGTTTTCGCATGGCCAGTCTTTAATACTGATCGCCAGATTTGTTACCTTTTGATCAGCCATGAACAGAAAATCATTCTCGAAGTTTCGAAAATGTCCTTCTTTGGTACAATCATCGTCTACTAGGCGGCAATGCCAGGTATAATTTGAACTCATCAGCTAATTAAACAAATTTTTCGTGTTTCTCACTTTCAGATTTCGAGAATTTTTGGCCACTCTGTGAAATGATTTTTCCGTTAATTAGGATAATTTTGATCTCTAGACATTTTCCCCCATCTCTGTTCCTTGGGTTTGTTTGGGATTGTTATAACTTTTCAGCGACGTCCTATAGCCAAGTAGAATGCACCAATCTGACCTATCCTGTTCTAAAGTGAAAACTGCAAAAACAGGTGAATGCAGCAGTAAGGTTTTACGTGGACTAAACAGTAAAAAAACTGCGGTCTATGAAACCTTAAAGCAAAGTTCATTTGTGTTCTTTGCTGTTTTTACTTCGGATCAGTTATACCTTACCTTAAGCATCAAACAAGTTCGTTTTTGTTTACTAATTCATTATTGCTTTGGTTTTGGAATATGAAAGATCGACTAAGCGCCACCACCTAGATATTTCGTTTTGATGAGTGAAGACTTGTTAATATAATAAAACAAAATCGTGATAAGGGTGAATAATATCGTCATGGAAATTTTCGTCGCTTCACATATCTTACTTTTTCTGACATACCTAATTTTCGACCTATTGTTATTATTTCGTTAATTTGATTGCAAAATTCGTATTAACATGCAGTGCATGAATAGACCGAATTTCCCATGCAAACCAAATGAGTAACGGCACGACGCGAGCTTTAATATAAACCCAACTCAAAATTTGTTTTATCGACATAGTATTGGTTATCAAGATAGTTTTCGAAACAATATCGGGATAACAATTTTTGTATCGTACCACCCTTTGAGTTGTAAAAAAAAAAAAAAAAATCGATTGCCAAGTTGTTTTCATAAAACTTATTGATTGCTATCGGCAATCTCGTCAAAAGAAACCGCTCATTTAGTGTGTCATCCACAGTGTGGATGTAATGCGGCCATATGCTGTGTACCTATTAAAGTGGCACTATCACCGATAGAAATGCGAACGAAAGTACCATGGCAACATCTAGTGGCATTGATATCATTAATATTTACAGCTCGCTCGCCGGTTCACGAGGGCGTACCAAATTTCCACTCAATAATAAGGAGGTTATGGCTTGTTTGTTTCGTAAAATGAAATGCCGTTGTGCATTCCTTCGCTTGATGCAAGCAAATGCTAGATAAGACCAGATAGCGGTGATAGTGCCACTTTAAAAAAGCATGCTTACAAGTGTAGTAAGAATTTACTTTGTTTCGATTGAATTCTATGCCAGACCAATAAAACGCCATTCAGAGGTCGACCGAATTTCGGTTTCGGCACCGAAACTGGCAAATTTTCGGTTTCGGTTCTGGTTTCGGTCATGAAGTTATGGCTCAGTTTCGGTTTCGGTCGAAACTGGTTTGACTTGTTTCGGTTATGGTTTCGGTTTCGGCTAAATCCTATGCTGTAGTTTCGGTGAAGCCGAATACCAAATTCCACCTTCCAGCAGTAGACAGTTTGCGTAGACTAACTAGGCTGCAGCGTAGGAATGCACAGGGGGCGCCATGCCCACACTAATCAATAATAAAATCATTTTTTTTTCAATCCAAATTCAATCATATTTATGGCTTCGTTGCATTAGAGAGAATTTATGCTTTTATTTCTCTTTACGTTTTCAAGCAAAGCTTATACTTAATCGAATGAAACCCTTTTCCAGTGATCTGGAAATCCCTCTAAAATAAGACTATTAACCCAAAAAAATCTGCAAACGAAAGTTTTGAAGTCTTTCCGCATTGACAGTTTTTTTTTTTAATTCTGATACTTTTTTTGGGGGGGTGGTGGGGGGTAGGAGGGTCTGGTGAGAGGGCGCACGTGGGTGGGAAGTGGGTAAACCGGGCTGTGCTTTCCAATCTAGACTATGTCTGCGAAAAACCACACACTCATGATTTTTGTAATTTTATCCTTGCTTTTGTCTTATTAAAACTGATTGTTCAGGTTAGGTTCTGGTTCCGGTAGTGGTTTCGGTTTCGGTAGAGGTTAAACCGAATTGCCAGTTTTGGTAATGAATTCGGTTTCGGCCGAAATTAAATAACTGGTTTCGGTAGTAGTTTCGGTTTCGGTCGAAAGTGAAAAACTGGGATTAGGTCGACCAGTAACGCCATTGACAGGCACGAATAAATGTACTATAAGTAAATTATTATTGTACATTTTTGTTCATTTCAGCGTGTTTTGTCCAATTTCAGGTTTACTACCACGTCCACAAGAACCTAACGGACGGTTTCCACAGCTTGGCGGAAGAGCTCTCGCGCATTCTTCGGACGTATCGTTTGCGCAGCCTCGATGACGTCATGGAGGCGTTGGACGTTCTCAACATCATGCTCAACGCGCGCATGCGTCTTGACCTGCGCCAAGCAGCTGATGCCCAATTTGTGAAGGTAGGAAAGATCCTTATTATATTCATTTTTAAGAATTGTGTTTAACCATT
The DNA here is from genome assembly GCA_023313725.1 of Lithobius niger. Lineage (NCBI taxonomy): Eukaryota > Metazoa > Arthropoda > Chilopoda > Lithobiomorpha > Lithobiidae > Lithobius > Lithobius niger. The sequence goes on along the minus strand of JAHWFP010066872.1, from coordinate 10,823 downwards.
CACAGTCGCAGCCTCAAACATTACATATACAGCGACAAGGACATAAAAATGTGTATATGGCGATACTAGACACCATCCAAATCTTTTAACAACTACAATGCAACTGAAATCAAGAATTAAGTACAGAAACATTGGTTCTATTGGACGGGACACATATATGAAAAACGGGATAACGATTAGAAAGCTGTAAGTTACGTATCTTAAAGTATACTGATCTCCCCTCTATTTGTGTTTCACTCTGACCAATCAGAGGGCGATATCGCTTTAACCAATCAGCGATCGGTACACTGTTACTAGGAGGAAGGCCTCTGTAGCAGACGACGTTCACAGCTTCGCAAGTTTCGATTGGATAACGAATTCTAAGTAGGAGTCGAACATAGCTTTATTAGACTGGTAGTGATTGGCCAAACTTAACAAGGTCCCAATACTAATTTTAATGAGCCTTTCCAGTAGTATGGACTAAAAATCCGCAGCACATCCTAGTTTTAAGTTATATAGAGCTGCAGCGGCGCAAGTGACGTCATATTGGCAAGAGAGATAGCTGCAAGGGGCACTAGTCAAGGCAGTGCTTTGAGAGCGGCTTTCTTAGGCTTAAAAAACCGTTGTTTTCTCCAATCCCTTATACTGCGAGGTTGTAATTGGAAAATAAAGATTCCACTTGCTTAAAAATGTCAGCAACTGCCAACAAATCGACAAAAATCGCGCGCTACAGGCCTAAGAAATCCACTCTTAACAGCATTGTCTTCAGTAAGATGCCCTTCTTTTCGCCCTCCAGTGCCCCCTGCAGCTATCCCATTTACTGGCTCTACCATAGAGTTATATACAATAATATTACGTCATGTCACTGCCCTATTTTTAAAAGTAGAAAACCTGATCTAAAAATCCTAGTGTGAGCCGGGCTAATATCACAAACTAATTTAAGTGACAATAACTTTAATGGCACTAAGGCATAAAAATAAACATAAGAATAAATTACAGCACGCTCAAAGCCTGTTTCGTAGTTAATAACAACAAAATGCCCAATTCCTTTACTTCTTTTTAAATAACCTACAGATTGGCATAATCTTTCTCATTCCGTGAAAAAGTGCATCTTTTTTTTGTCGAGAACACCCATAGAGCAGTGACACGACGTAGTATTATTGTATATAACTCTATGCTGGAGCCTTAATGGGTTAGCTGCAAGGGGCACTGCAGAGAGAAACAGAACGGCGTCATACTATGAAGCCGATGCTGTGAAGAGTGATTTCTTAGACCTAAAACGCGCGATTTTTGTTGTTGGAGAAAACAACGTTATTTTAAGGCTAAGAAATCCGCTCTTCCGTTGTTTTTCCCTCCATTTTTATGTAGTGCACCTTGTAGTTATGACCCCCAAAACCCATACTGGGGTGCCAATATGGCGGCAAATGTCACTGCTCTGTAGGAGTGAACGGTCACAAACATTTTTGAATGCAATGCCGAATTTAAAAACGGGATTCTCCATTTATTCGTTGTTTACCCAGCTGCAAAATGGCGACAATAACTGCAAAAAACGCCACTCTTTTATTGCCTACGTCTCCTCCTCCCCCCCCCCCCCACTCCTGAGATTTTCACGGAACCAGCTCGTTACAAATAATAATTAAACCGGAAAGTGTGAAATTAGTGGCTTCCCTCACACTAGCAATGGAAAGCAAGCGTTCGCCTTTCAGCTCGCATTTGCTCGACGCAATAAAAAGCTTTTACATTTGAACAAGTATCACTTTAGCCTCTTTACTGTTTCAACGCAAACACTAAAGGTAAAAGTTTAAATACCGCTCAGCGCTCAACGGTTGCTGGAACAACATTTGGTGGGAGAGGGGGGGGGAGTGGTAGAGACTTGGCAACGTGGTCTTCACTTAGCTACAGGCCTAATCTACTGTTGAGTGCCCATGATACTGAAAGCGAATTAACTTCCTCTTCAACTGCTGAGATTATCTCGGTACGAGGGACAATTTTGCTAGGCAAATCGTACGATTTTTACCTGCCCCAATAGCATGATGGGCAACAACTACTAAAAAAAAGTAAATAAATTACGCTCTTAACTAGTTATAAAAATAATTGCAACTACTAACTACTCTTAAATAAAACTAGCTGCAACTACGGTTATACTTTTTTTGTGGTAGTTATAGCTGTACGTTTTGACTACTTTTTTTTTAATAAGCTGGGTGTAAAAAAATAGGTAGTTAAAAGTTGGGGAGGGGGCAGAAAAATGCGTGAAACTGTATAAGACAGTCCTTGAAGATTTTGTACGTATTCAAGGTAGTTGGGGCGAGTTTCGTGTTTTTTTTTTATTGAACTGACCACTACAAAACAAGAATTGAAAAGCAGACCAAAACTTTTTTATTTAACTGTGTATCAAACCAACACAGTATATCCTCCTGAACATTTAAGGTTTTTATATTACTAAATAACAGAATGAGAAGTGTCGGGAATGGGATTAAACATTTTTTGATGAGTGCATAAGAAGGAATGGAGTTATAACCCCCGTTTATAAATAAGATAATAATAATTAAACAATTTGTTGCTAGAGCAACAGGTCTGGCAAGTATCCTGAAGAATCTCTGACTGCCAGCCTAAAAAAAGAAGGCCAGGTTTTAGGGAGCCAAGGGCAAAATAGTATCATAATCATAAATATTGACTCATCCCTCACCACCCCTTACTCCTTTGAAAAGCTGAGCCTTTCCCAACTAACTTGGCAGTACCTTTAATCAGTTTTGGTTTTTGATACGACATGATAACATTTACTATTTTTTGGGGTGGAGGGGGACGGGTTTGGGGAGAAATAACCTTTGTAAATGTTTTGGTTTTTGCTGTTAATAGTTTGTGAACTGACTGAGATACTTACATTATTGTTGTTTTTCTGTATTTTATCCCGAATTACTAATTGAGCAGTAGGCTATTGTTTCCTTCTGCTAAATCACGTTTTTTACAAAATTGTCCCTCTCCGTCCCCAGATCAGGGTTTTCATAATTTCCACTTTTAGGAGAGAACTTTGAGAGAAAGTGTCTTGGCTGTAAAATATCTACCAGATTCGTGGGATTGGATTCGGCGCGTGCCTTTCGCTTTGATTCGTTGTCTCCGTGAAATCTTGAGATTAACCGGTATTAAAGTCTTTTTTTGTTTAAAATTTTGAATCTGAGGTCTTAGAAAGCTGAGATCCTATTTACTTCAATCTTAGGTCTGTAAACTTGTGCTGTGAGCATGTAAATTGGATTGCTTGTGTTTAATTAAAGAACTTTAAAAATAGTCGCGATAAATGGGACACCATGAATCTGACGATCACACTCTTCAAACACACAAGAGACCAAAAAATTAAAAAAGTTGAAAGAAGCAATATGCTGAGTCATATTTTTCTTTTTAAACGGCCACTTGTTATTTCGACGTGTTGGTGCAAGGTTTAAATAGCCCATGCGTTAAAGCAACTTTTTACCTTAGATGTTTGATGATCTTTGTACCTATCTTGATAACAATATCCAGCACATCGTTTATTTCCCCGACTTAATTACTTGAAAACCACCTACAAATTGGCACAGGATGCACAGGGAGACGTGAAAAGATCAGAGAAATGAAGAATGTGAATGTTGGAACGCTGAGGGTGCATTGTTAACTCATACTGAAAATTACCTTTGAAAAATAAGCTTTACCACCACAGCTTTACTTCATACCACATACAAGGGTTTTGCTTTCGGGAAAATCGTCTCAAAATCCTGGGAGATTTCCACTTCAGCCGGCTCGTAAACAACGACACGGGTGTTAGCTCTGCACTTGGATATTCGGCTTTAAGTGCATGGTTAATTTAAGGTTAATTTTTTTCTGTACCGCATCAAACTGAATGAATTAACCGCATACTCCACCGACACATGTGGGAACCGTTACCTTGGCAACCCGTCGACTAGAATGTCGCGGGACGAGGATTTTTCTTTCTTATTATCGTTAAGTAGATTCCACGGTGAGCAGACACGAATTGCAAATTGAAATTGAGCGCCATGGCCCAAAAGTGACACTTCGATTTTTTTCGTCTATCCCCCCGATGCATCCGAGTGCAAGCTAAGACGTTCCCATGAGCTTCGATACGAATCAGTTTACAACTTTCTGCTGCGGAAAAAAAAAAGAAAAATGTCGTGTTTCTGCCTCTTCATATCCATTTGGCCTCATGGGTATTTTTTCTTTTTCATTTTCTTTTTCTTTAAAACATGTTCCGAGATGCTGGCACATTTCGCTAGCTTTTCAGTTTTCGGCATTTCCGAAAGTTGCAGTAGCTGCAGCTTTTTTTTTCTCTCCATCTTTCCATCTTTTTTAATATTTTTTTGTAGGGCAGAGGGCTTTTTATTATATAGGTAGGTACACACGGAGAATTGGAGAGGTTTGTGTGTACCGCTTCAAAATGTTGGGAACTTTTTTATATCCCGAAGGACCGTCTGGCACTCTCGAAAGCACCAGAGATTTTTACCGATCAATATTTGGCTCGCACGAAACAATGTTATTGACAAATACACTTTTGGACACCTTGAAGCCATAATTTAAAAACTTCCCACTGATTTGAAATTGCAGGCAAGATAATGTCAACTGTGTAGTCAATGGCTGTCCCGGACTAAACTCACTTATTGGCGTGTTTTCAAGCGACGTGAAATTGGGAACTCAACAATCTCATATAAATTTTATGAATTTGCAATATGAATCTCTAACAACCTACAAATTTTGAGAATTCACAAAAGAAAACTGAAACTACCTTACCGATTGTATGAATACACCAGACGGCCGAACTCCGTTCAGATGTGCAAAAATCTGAACGGCACCCTCCAATGCGACAACGCGAACAACAGATTTTACGAATTCACTATAGAGAACTCTTAACAACATTAACGACTGTACGAATACACCATACAGAACTCCGTTCAGATTGTACAAAATTTAGACGAGGCAACTCTTAACAACGTTACAAATTTTACGGAGAGGGAGTTCGAACAACTACAAGTTCTGCGAATTCACAAGTGCACAAATTGCACGAACTACACAAGATGAAACTTGCAGATTGTACGAATACACAAGATGAAACTCGAACAGCCTTTCGGATTCTACGAATTCTGAAGAAGCAACTC
>JAHWFP010066871.1:0-20401 GCA_023313725.1 Lithobius niger | reverse complement strand
CGTATTCTAAAATCTACAACGTACTTCGCCTCCAAACTTGACCCCCAACACCTCACCACTACGCGTGTGGCATTCTGGGAGCGTCACGAAGCCAGCATGCAAGTAAGCAAGTTGGTCGGTCATACATGGGTCGTACACCTGGCTCATTCTTTATGTTTGATTATGCCCTACTAAACCAAATCGACAACAGTTTGTATTTTATATGCCCCTTAATTTCTTATTTTAACATTTTTGTTACATATTTCTGCCAATAGATGGCGTTGACCAGAAATTTGGGAGGGGGGGGGGGGGGGTACGTGTGTTGGCCAGTGTGTTTTATAACAACTAAATAGTTTGGTAGTGGTGGATGGGGTGTCCATCTGTTGTCCAGTGATTTTAGTAGGCTACGCGTTCACGTTCTAATACAATAGTAACGATCATAGGATCCATGGGAGTTGGGATTCGGGATGTCCGTGTGTGTGTTTTCCTGTTATTCGCATTCATAATACTATAAGTGCAGGCGAAATGGAAAATTTTGATTACGACACATCAAGGAGAAATATATTGTATTACAGTGGTATCACCAAAATGTTTGTCCGGAAAAATTCATAAGGCTTCTTTTACGTACCGTACACTGCACCGTTACTATTGGTTCCATTTCTGTTTCACTTGTGCAAAGACATCAGATTAACGAAAGGCATTACTAGTTACTTAAATTAAATTTTTTTAAAAATTGCCATACATGGTTTCTCACCTCTTGGAAAAATGTATACTCTTTTTGTTGAGAAAAGTGTTATGATTCTGTGATACACGAGTTTGTCGCGAACAAATTAATTTTTTTAGGACTGCATCCAGTTTCATTGAATAAACTGATCGTTGTGTTACTGTGAAAGTTTTTGTTAAATTCAAAGTCATAATTTGGAGAATGAATATATTTACCGCTCATTTTCAGAAATAAGACTATGTCTACTTCCTGCAAATTTTCAATGGCTGGCTGCCATCTCCCTCAGGCATTAAGACAAAAGTTTTGTTGATTCTTGTGTGCACTACATCATCAAGAATCAACATAACTTTTGTCTTAATGCCTGAGGAAGATGGCAGCCAGCCATTGAAAATTTGCAAGAAGTAGATATAGTCTTATTTGTGAAAACGAGCGATAAATATATTCTTTCTTTGAATTATGACTCTGCATCCAGTTAGCTTATAATTTAGTTACAGGCCTAATTAATATAATTTATAACTAAGTTTAAAAATGTCTAAAGAAGACTACAGATAGAGTAGCTGAAAATTTGCAAGAATTTGAGAGTCTTGAGTGTGAGAATGAGCAATTTGGAGATAAAATTAACTGGACTAGCATATTCAAATAATTTTTTTTTGTACAGGCAATGTTGTATTTTTTCAAAGTAGCTCTTCTAGCAGCATCTTTCATTGACTTTTGGCAAAATTGCACAAATGACCAATATTACAGAGCAGGGAGTGGTTCAAGAAGAACATGCCCCCCTCCCCCCATAGGGGAAAATTAGCACTGGCCACTAGCCGGCTAGCGATTAAATGCAGCCATTTGGCGACGAAAAATTTAGCATAAGCGGCCACTTTGACCACTTATCATGACAAGCTTGGCTGTATTTAAGAGCTTCCCACATTGGATAACAGCAAATCTGTTAAAAGTTATTTAATTGTGATTGTTTGATGGAATGTCTTCAAATTAGCTTTTTAAGTTATTTTTTTTAAATTCCAAGCGTATGAATAAATTAAAAATTACTACCATCAAAAACATTTGCATTTGCTCTTCAGATTCGGCAATAAAGAGGCCTATGGCAGCTGAAGCCCAGTTGTTCACTGGAGCTGGAGAATAATCAATTTAAAAAGTAGGCCTATCCCGTAAAAAATGTGGCAATTTTTGTTTTGTGACTAGGAAGGAGTGAAGGGCTTTCATTTGTGTCGACTAAAATTTTACTGTGGCGACTAAACTTTTGTCATCTGCTGGCCGTTACGTCAAAAGGTTAATTTCCGCCTATACCCCCCCCCCATGTGTGTAAACGTCCCGGTAACATCCCACAGCGTTACAGTTAACAAACCGAAGTACAATAGATGCCTATTTCAATGTGCAATGTTTTCCCTTCGCCATTCCTCTGCCCCTTTAACCAAGCCCTATTCACTCGCTCCGAAATCTGGCCACGATAGCGGTAACAGTACTCGGGATCATAACGTGGTGCGCCATCTGTTGCATCTAGGCACAAGGTGGTGTCTCCAGCTACTTCCGGGCATCTAAGATGGTGGCGACGTGTGCTCACGGCGACTGCTCTTCACCCTGAGGCAGGCGCTAGTCGCAAGCACGACGTCACTTCCGCTATTGTCGGCAGTTGGCGCTCTCGTTGCAATTTGAGAAACTAGAGTATCGGTCTTCATTATTGGGTTGCGGTGCTTGCGTGGTGAGTGTAGCAAGTGAGTTATCTCGTAACTCACTTCGTTACGAGTTATCTCGTAACGAAGTGTTAATTATTTTTCCTAGCTTTAACCCTCCCAGCAACCTGGTTATGGAACATTTTCCGTGAACAACCTCCCCCTCCCCCCAAAAAAAATATGTATTGGAGATCGCGATATTATGCTGGTGATGGTTTATTGCTTGTCTTGTCTGTAGGTGTTGTTATTTGGGCAGAAGTACTGATTGATAGTTCGTTGTCACTATCAAAATGTAAACACAATAGTTCCGGGTTTAATGATCTGTTTGCCAGTTGCTATTTTGTGGTGTCAGCTGCTGCCGCTTCAGTGTTCTAAACCTGCTTCACATTCAAGTTCACTGAGCCAAGAGCGTGTAAAATAATGGATATCTTAATCACTTAGTGTACATCTTACTGCTACTAAACAGAAGGAGCCGTCGAACCAGTACGGTAATTTTTCAGTGACACACCATTAAAAAAAAATTTGTTGCTTTGTGTGTGTTTTTATATTAGGGACACAATTACATTCACAATTTGGTTCTATTTTGGTTGTAATTTATGACAAGGGAGGGAGATTTGGTACATGAAAGAAATGAGTTCAAAGAAGAAATTACTGCCCCCAATACTTAAATGTGGGGTCCGAAATTCGATGTAGAGCTCTTGGTAGAAATCGTACAGGCAGGTTTGTGCCCAAGAATCTCAAAAATGAACTACTGTAATTTATTGTAGTATCAGTAAATAAATGATGTAGTTCTTTACGATGAATGAATACGACATTTTCTGAGACAATATGTCTTCGAGTTTGACATAGGCCCTATTGTCTCAGAAAATGGTGTTATAGTATCTCTCCAGGACAAGTAATTGATCTTAAGCACTCAATTACGGTGAGTGCCTAGTTTCTAAATATGTTAGGCAGATATAAGTATTCAAGATGCATTTTTTAAAGAGAACTCGCTACTCGCCATAGAGGAAAATTGTAATTGAATCAGGAAATATTTTGTTTGAAAAAATATAGTTATTGTTGAAATATTGTATGGTCTGTGTCACAAACATTCATCACAGGTGACGGGCCACCCACAAGTATGTGACAGTCTAGTGTTACTTTACAGTAAATTTGAACCATTTTCTTTTTCAGGTAAATCATCTTTGACTATCCAGTTTGTGGAAGGACAATTTGTTGATTCCTATGATCCGACCATTGAAAATAGTAAGTAGAGTTACACAAATATCCTAGATATATTTTTCTATTAATTTCTGATTGTTTGTATTTATTAAAAAAAAAGTGTACGACCTCTCGTACCTTACATTGCAATAGCAAGGCATAAATAAACTCGGAGTAGATTAACATTTTTTGATTGAGTGGGAGTGGTCGTGCTCATTACAGGATCAGTGGAACGCATTCCTTATCCAAGGTCATAATTTACTAGCCCCTGAAAGGAGGTTGATAATAAGCAACACAGATGCCATCTGGTGTTGACAATTTCAAACATAGCTGGGAGCGCGTGCTCTTTTGTAATTCTGCGTAGTTATATTTCTAGTAGTTTGGACTTGTCGACAACGAGATAATCCGTAGTTTCCTCGTGCGTGCGTGGCAGATCCCAATCAACCGCACCTTGTGTACTCTTTTTCGACTCGTGTGCTGTAATGTACCATTCTACAGGCATATTTTCAGAAGTTGTAGAATTCCCACAATTCTTATGCCGAAGCATTGCTGTTAGCCGACTTTTAATTTCCAAAAAAAATAGTCGATGTGAGGACTACCAGTGAATTTCATTCATATAGCCTACCTTATATTCGACTTGAAATTTTCAGTCATTTTAACAGTATATTTATTAAAGAATGGAAAAAAGTTGCTTCCCTCTTCCCTGTTTGTAAGCTAACAAACAACCACTTTGTCTTTATTTATTTATTTTTTTTATTACAGCATTTGACAAGACGTTGAAACTTAAAGGTCAAGAATACACACTAAAACTTGTAGACACTGCCGGTCAAGTAAGTTGGTACCTTTTAGGAGCAAGAAAAGCAGTTTTTGTTTAATTGAAAGGTGTTCTGAAAATTATTTTAATCTGGTTCGTTACAGGATGAATACTCAATAATCCCTTCCTCCTATTCCATGGACATCCATGGATATGTCTTGGTTTATTCCATTACATCTCTAAAAAGGTATTGTTTGTTGTTGAATCGGTTTGCAGAGTCAGTACTAGCCTATATACCTGTTTTGCCGAAATGATGTGTGCTGATTACTGGTTGTCAAACTAGGAAAGTACAAAGAACCAAGATTCTTCCTTGAGTTTTAGAGATGTGCAATGCTCGAAAAATTAGAACTGATCCTAGTATGCAACTTTAACTCTAGTTTTGCTTGTTGCTTTGCTTGCATCCGTACTTAATATTTACGTGATCCCAATGCGATAACTTCTAAAAAAAGAACAGCAAATTTCTGAATATTTTGTAAAAAAAAAAAAAAAAATGGGAGTTCGAATAATCAGGGTGTTTGGATAACCAGGGTTCGGATAATCGAAATTCTACTGTAGCTCAAACTGTTTAATTAAGGTTTATCCTTAAGGAAAGTATTTCTTCACCCAGGCTAACCCGTTTGTCACAAAAGTAGAAAAAACATATGTACCACGAAAAGTAAATTTTGTCAGATCATCTAGAACTCGTGAAAGTTTCTTCTTTCACGCCCGCAGGTAGTCACCTCACAAGTCCTAACATTCACCACATGCTTTGTCATGTTCCCGACGAGCCCGAGTAAAGTGAGCAACAACAGCCCAGTGTCAGCTTTCCTGTCGCCAAACCATGTGAATACCTGTTTGGAACCCATAACTGGCCAGGTTACATTACAAGACTCTTACCTGATTTGGGAATGAAAGGGTTACAACTGGAAAACCATTAGTACATATTAACCAACACAGTTAAGCAGCATCTTACTTATTATTGTCCTAACAAACTAAAAATAAACTTACGAACGGAACTGGCGCCACTAAATAGTATATTCGAAACTGGGCCCCGATACTTTAGTCTTCTAAGGTGCAAACTCTGCTCAGCTTGACTCAAAATTAATTTACAGGCACACCTATACATGAGTTACTTCATATTCTGCCAATTTATGTATTTAGACAAACTCTGCATCAATGGACAATGATTGGTTGAATAAGGTAGTTCGATATACTGGTGAATTTTTGCGTGATTGACATGGTTCAGAGGGGAAAAAACTTATTCACCCTTACTTTCCAGAGATCTTAAGCTAAAGGCACCTCCCAAATACAATAAAACAATAAAGTTAACTGAAGACTTAAACTAGTGGGGAGGAGGGGAAGTTAACATCTGCTAACAGAATAAACTTGGTGAAAATATCTATGGAAACACAAAATTGAGTTTAAAAGGGTGGTTTACAAAAAATGCATAACTTGAAATTATAAAATATAGTTGGAAAATTTTTACGAAAAAAAAGTGCAAATAGGGACCATGTTTCTGGACCCAAAATCAAATTCCGATTCCAAAAAAAAGGTGGGTCCTATTTTTCGAAATTTTTGAACAAGAACAGAAAAGAATTTCGGTTGGTGTAGTTGTTTAGGTTACTACGGTGCGTCAAAGTTTTTTTTTCAAAAAACATTCGATAAATAGGGCCCTTCTGTTTCCAGAAATGTGGTACCTAGCCACATGTTTCTTTATTTAAAACTTTTTGACTGCAGAAAAAGTTGACATGTCACCCAAGCTAGTTTCAATTCAAACAAGCTAGTTAATTGTATTTAGAGTCTCGGATGAATATTTACGAAAGTGGGAAAGACGAACTTTGTAGGATACTGTATTTCTGTATTGAGATGACCTTGTTGTATCCGACAGCATTCACCATTAGAGGGCCCCTAACTTGGTTTCTAAGTTTTCAGGATGTCCGATACTCGAAAAATATAGCAGAGTATCCAGTGTATACTAACGCCATCTCACAGCGTACATCCAATATACCAATTCATCGTTTTGACGAGAGTGTACTGATGGTGCAGAAAAACAGTCTGAAGCTCAAACTATTTTTAAGTTATTCCGTATTCTTCCGTATTATTCCGTACCTTTACACACAGATCCGAACAATCAACTGAACAGATACTTGCTTGTTGTTACGCTAAAATATTAATTTGTAAATAAACTATTTTCGCCGAATACATACTCTGCTCGGTTTGACACAGATTAAAATAATCTTATCTCTCCCCGAGGGAGGCCCCCCCCCTTCCACTTGTCCTACTTTTCCTACTTTTTTGGTGAATGTCCTACTTTTTAAGAAATGTCCTACTTTTCCTACTTTAAAAAAGTCTAAAATGCATCACATGCTGAAGTTTGTAAAGTTCAGTACAGACACAGACCAGAATACAATCTGAACTAACAAATCTAAGCCAATCAGATTGTTACAAGAGAATTATTACAGTGTTCGAGGTTTCTTCTTCTTTTCTGATAATCCAGTTTCTGCTATCTGCTGTGAATTCTTCAGTAATTTTCGGACGACGCTCTTACAGAAAGAATTAAGTTACTTTGGTGATCATACTTTAGATAAACTAAATGATCTTCTATTACAATGTCTAAGGCAGTTTATGAAACCAGAAGTTCTGGAGAATGTCACAGGCAGTGTTATCCTGGCAATAAATGTAAGCGAAGAAAAGAATCTCTTGCTAAACGAAAAATGTAAATTGGTTAACAGAAAAGACACTTTCAAAAAATTAAAGCGTCTTGGACCATTTGACTGCATATAACGTACGAATACATGCAACTTCTTCACGTTAGCGCACAAGAAACTGGCGAAAATATTGCCTTTAAAGAATCTAGTTTTACAGAACCTTCAGTACCTTCATGCGTTGCAAAGAATGCAGTCTCTGCAACAAGCACTTCAGCAGAAATTTACAATGATGGGGCATCCCATGCAGCCACTTGATACAGACAAGGTACCGTAATAGATGAATGACAATTTTACCAGTTGATTCTGATATTTCTGATGACTTGAAAAAATAGCAAAGTTGTACTCCGGAGAATTAACTCTTACTGGGAAAAATATTTTAACTGAAAGAGCCGAATGAAGAAGTAATGTCCTCACTTAGCAACAGTTGTAAAATTAAGCCTCACTTTAGCTCATGGAAACACTGATGTTGAACGAGGAATCTCACTCAAAAATGCGCTGATGACATCAGGGTGCATATCATTACACAAAAGCTCCATCGGACTGAGAGCTGTAAAAGACTACGTATTAAAGAAAGATGGGGCTGAAAAATTCAGTGCACCAAAGCAACTATATAAGCAAGACATGCTGTAACTTATTTCTATTATTGTTGCACCTGTTGTCCTACTTTTTTTCGAAAGTTCAGTGGAAGGCCTGTTAACTAAACTTCTTTGTCTCCACCAAAATACTTCGAACGATCTTGAGATTTATGTCAGCTTTTTAATTTTGTCATACTAAAATGCACAATGTCAACTCGAAAAATACATTTAGCGAAGTGCAGCGAGATGTAAACCACAAAGTAACACACTTTTTGTAGGCCTGACGAAGACAGCAGGAATTGAAAGCAGGCATTCAAAGCTGTCGAAAATTTGCAAAAATATGGTAAATGTAATTTTAGAGTTGAGATTGTGCGTTTTAGTATGGAAAATTTAAAATTCTTTGTTGTCCGTCCAAAAATACCGTTACTGGATTTACTTTGAAATTCACTCGTCGTAAAAAAGATCAAACTTCTTACAAATGCCTCCTTTCGAAAGCTGAGACACTCATGTATCTGCTAATTTTCAACAACTGACCTATTATCTTCCTAAGGTACAATAAGGGTTGTTTTTTAACTCTCCTTACGTCTTCTTTCTACCTTTACTGCACATAAGGATACGTGGTGTCTCCGTTGTTGAAAGTGTGCGTTTATAAGAAGTTTGATCTTTTATCTATTTTTGTTGTCTGTGTTTATCGGTTATTCATTAGACAAACTATGTGTGATTGGTTGATTGCATGTGCTTAAAAACAACGAATTAAATTTCATCCCTTCTTTACGAAGCTTGCGATTTTGTTTTCAGCTTTGAAGTTGTTAAAATAATTTATGAGAAGCTTTTGGATATGACAGGAAAGGTCAAGTAAGTTAATGATGTGTAGAACTAACGACATACACACTTTTGATACCTGAACAAGTGTGTAATTGTTTGCCTTGCCCCATTTCAGCGTCCCAATTGTCTTAGTTGGGAACAAAACTGACCTACACATGGAAAGGTATTTTGCTTTTTACGTAATTCATTTCTAGTAATTTTTAAATTTTTGTTTCAGCAATACACCACTGTAATGGGTAGTCGGTTTAACCCTTTATATTGGGATTTGTTGCTTACAATGCAGAACTGTAAAAAAATATTTTAAACTCGGAAGACTTATGTTGGGGGTCCGAGGATGCTGTTTCTTTTTAACTATATGTGTGAAAAATTTTCAACTTTCAGGGTGATAAGTTTTGACGAAGGCAAACAAGTAGCCGACACATGGAAAGCCGCTTTTTTGGAAGCATCTGCAAAGCAGAATCAGGTTGGTAGAGAAACATAATTATTTCCCATTTATGTTATCATTTCATGGCTGATTTGCTGTCTGTTTGTCGAAAATTTGTGATACTGTCAGGAGTGTTAATTTTTTTGAAATTTTGCTTTAAGAGTAATGATAACATTAGTTCAATGTTTCAATGTAGAATGCCACGCAGCTTTTTCAATTATTTTTCAATCTCGGAATGGAAAATCTGTTTTTATCTCTAGAGTATCCACCCAACTAAATTTAGCAGTTATGCCAGCACATACCTGAATGTTGGTACTGAATTGAAAAAAATGGTACCAATACAGCCTTAGTATTTGAACATCAACATCTGTGTATACTTAGCAAAATCATTTCTTGTCGCTGCATATAAACCGGAGTTTGCGTTTATAACGGAAATATTTAAACACAGCAAAATGGCTTTGTTTACTTAGAGAGTCCACGAATTCACTGAGAGCCCGATGGAAGAACAGGCCTGACGAGTAAAGGAGGTTACGCACACGGAAAGATTTGAATGTGTCGTGTGTACGTAGTGGTGTGATTCTAGGATAATAACTTTTGTTGTACCTGCAGTAGGAAAGAAATTATACCATCAATTCTTAAGAACTGTTGAAAATTTGCGACAAAATAGACTAATATTTCGCTGTTTTGAGACTGCGTTAAATAGTGATAACGGAAATATTATTTAAAAAAAAATACTACTACTCGGTCATGCAAAAACTCAGTTCAACAACAACTGCAGTGAAGTCGAATCAAGCTCCATCCATTCACGAAAATGCAATTCTCATTCATATACGGTAATCACTCCTCGCTGTGTTACTTGTTGGGATGTCCCTATTTATCAATCGGCACTTCTTTTCCTTCATTTGCATAAAATATTCCTCTAATTTATGCAATTTTTAACGTGACCTCTGCGTCACTTCCGGTTCCCTATCCTGCTTCCTGCCGCACGTCTATATCCCACTGTCTCTATTGCCGTTGGCACGGCAGGTTGGAAAAATTCGGAGCGTGAATTAAGTATCACGAGATTTTGAACTGGATTATGGGTTCAGCTGCTATTAATGGCCAAAGGAGAATCACGAGCTCGGCGTTTGGATTACCCGGCGGATGGCGGGATACAGTGTGTGTTTTGAATTCGGCGCGGCAGCCAGCTGGGAAAAATTTCAAGAAAATAGCGGCGGTGTGAGATCGAAAGTGATGGGAAGATTTTGCGACGCCGGCCATTCGGTGAGCGAGTTTAGCGGAATCATTTGCTAAATTACCGGCTATATTAGGTAAGGAAAAATACTAACCGGTCAAATTGCAACATGCGTTGTTTAGAAGTGATTTTTCGTCATACTGACGATATTCCGGACTCACGTCCGAGGAGAGAGAGAGAGGTTATGAGATACTGAGCCAAGATTTCCGTCAATGTGACGAGGCGTTTAATAGTTACCCAGTTATTTCCGCCAGCGATTGATGCGAGGCTTATGATTATGAAAATAATTCGTTACGAAATAAACGAATGCGGGACGTGCCGCTGCTGGGTTCGGCGGCTCGTGGTGGGGGATTAGAGAATAATTTTGTAAAACAAATTTGGTGAGAATTGGCGTTACCCTCTTGAAATTGGGAAGATTGGCACGGGCCAAATGAAAATGCGAAACGATACCAGCATGGGAAATAAGTTGTCTGGAAGTGTGCTTCGATGCTGTTTCTGTTGTTAAAAATCATAGACGGAAGAGCACTATCGTCAGATGTCAGGGCTAGCGCGGCCTGATTTTATATTGCCAGCGCGCGCTGACTTTTGGGTAGCGAACGGAGAGACCGGTTTGAGGCTATTATTAAAGAACAAGATGGCGCCGGCCAGGTGGTCGGGCGGCCGACAGACGTTAATGAAGACGATATGGGAAACGCCTTTGTCAGGTGAGTAGCTTCTTAAAATTGAGGGGGAAAATGTCGTTAAAACGGAACAGCGTGTTGTTCTGGGACACAAACTGTGCAGGAAATGGACATCAGCAGTCTTGGTGGGCCGTGAAGATGTCTGGAGAGCAATTGAGGCGTCGCCATGAATTATTGGTCTGTAAATCGTAGGGAGTGTGGACCTAGGCCTGGGTAGTGTGCAGCTGTTCGGGTGTTTTTCTCCCCCCCGCCCTTCACCAATATAGCCAATAAATTGATTATTTCGAGAACAGCCACCGGGGTTTAAGAAAATGTTCAACAAGGCGTGATTGGCGTGGTTGCATTGGCGCCATTGGTGTTAAGTCTCGCCGGCCGATGTTCCCAGTGGGGGAAAGATCCGGTTGGTACGTTTCGTTTTTTTGTTAAACTTGTAAAGGTTCGGCGTAGATGTGCTGGCAGAGAAGTGTGTCTGTGGCACATTAGCTGTAGTGGTGCACAGTTAGAGGTCGGTTCATTCGTGGTGGAAATTGTCGCGTCACAAGTTTGTTGTGCTGTTCCTGTGGCGGAAAGGCAGGTAAACACTTCCTGTTGTACTGACAGGGTATTCTGTACCGATTTGAGTACTTGGAGTCACCTCCAAGTGTATTCAGGTTGCTGCTGTGCAGGGTGCCGTTGTCCTAGGCGAAAAGGGTGTGCTCTTATCACGTCCTTTGATGATTTTACAAACGGCTTGGGGCACTCATTGGAGCGACTACATTTGTATTGGAAGGGGACGTTCGGAAAGTTAGTGAGATCGGGGTGCTCGCCACAGTGCGGCAACAGTGTCTTGATGCCCACGCAATGGTTGCTGTTTGTAAAAAGGGCGTTATGGTAGCTTTGCGTGGGGTGCCTCGGGCTGCCAGATAGCAAACAGGTTGGTAGTGGCCAATCATCTGCAAGTGGTTGTCTTGGAAGACTGAGACGAGTGGCCTTCGGCAGCTGTTGGGTTTGCCTGAGAGCGTGTCTTGCACGGTAAGAGGGGCACGTTCCACGTGCGTTTTCTGCAAGCGTTTTCTTAGCATGGAACCGGTCAGGGACCTGTGGCGGTTGTTGGACGGACGGGCATCACCAGGCTTTGCTCTGGTGGTTGACGGTGTAGAGTATGGAATGGGTATGACAGTTGTGGGTGCTGCACGAAGCGGCAACCGTGCTTTCCACCGACGCATCCGCCACTGACAGCGGTGGCAGCTATTGCTGCGCCTGCAGTTGAAGGGCCGGCTGTAGCAGTGCGTGGATTGCTGGTGCGCGCCACGTTTTAGAATCTGTCCCAACAAGTAACACTGCGAGGAGTGATTATATGAATGAGAAATGGTGATCCTACCAAGGAACTTGTTCTCACAGTAGAAACCGACGAAGCTGTGTTACTTTCATGACCCACCCGCCTCCACTGGCACAGGTCTCGGTCACCAGCACTGGAGAATAGACGTGGGGCAGGAAGCGAGGTAGGGAACCGAAAGTGACGCAGAGGTCGCGTTAAAAATTGCATAAATTAGAGGAAATTTTATGCAAATGAAGGAAAAGAAGTCTCGATTGGTAAATAGGGACCTCCCAACAAGTAACAGCTTTGTCGGATTCTACTGTGAGAACTTCGATTCTCCTGCGAGAACAAGTTCTCTGGTAGAATCACCACTTTTCTTTTAAACTACTTATGCTTGTCTTTCAATTCAAATTCCAAGAGTGTGTATGTCCTTGTTTTTATAATGTGAAAGCCTGGCTCTTATTTTTTGGAGCTGATGTTATTTTCAATAGAGGAATAGCTGTAGGTATAAGTTTTTTCTTTATATCTAGCAGGATTTAAATCTATGGGGAAAAAACTTCAACACATAAAATAAAGTACATTATATGCATGAACATAAACATGAATATCTTCATGAATGGCTCACAGTGTAGCTTGCCTTATCATTCACTCTTTTTTCCCCTTTGCAGAGCGTCCAAGAAATCTTCCATACCATTCTTATGCAAATTGAACGAGCGGACGGCAACATTCAGGACCAATCGAAATGCAGTATATCTTGATGACGGTATTGTCACTTGTTTTGATCTGGTGTCTTAGTTTCTGCAGAATTTGCAGACTGTTTTGCCAGAACAATAGTAAAAGGCTGTCTTTATGGAAATCCGTGATGGAAAAATGAATTATCATCTGAACTTTTGAATTGAGACTTCTGTGCATCTGTGTTGAAATTTTTGATTTATTGTATAAAAACAGTAGCCATTGAACTTGCTTTGTGTTTACACACAACATAGTTATTGAGAATTTCCTATGTTTATTTCGTTTTTGGTGATGTATTTTAGTTCGAGGTTACCAAATGTTTCCATTGCTGTCAAACTCTGATCTTTTGTCATCTGTCAAGCAGCCCAAAACAGTTCCTCCAATTAATTTGTTGAATTACAAGTCTTTTTTTCTTTTTAAGTTTTACATGTGAGACCTGGAGATGTCTCCGTAATTATTGCAAAGGATTTCTGACGATGGGGCATTGAAGTTTTTTTTAGCCAACGGTTCGTTAGGCCACTAAAATTAATTAAATGGTTTACAAGAGCATGAGGGTAGTTCACATAAAGCAAATGTTGGAAAAAATTCCATATACGCAGGAATGCATGCACCTTTTCAACAGGCAACCATTTCTGGTTCTGGTGGCCTACTCTGCTTAGTTTAAGCGACCATGCTTCACGAATCTCTTATCAATGGGCCGTTGAGACCAGATGCACTCACACACGGTAGTCCATATAAAACGCAACAGCAGACCTTTTTCCAAGGTGAGAGAAAAAAGTCTTTGTGTCCAAACTTTTTTTCTAAATCAGAGAATGGTCTCTTCTTGATCTTAGCAAAAGGTGTGGACTTCATTTCTCTTCTTTTGGGTTTATACAAATTGATGCCATTGCCATTTTTATGGACCACCCTTTATATGCTTGGGGTAGATTTATGCAGGTGCGCGAGGCTTGTTGCATTTTAAGAGTCGCAGATAGCAATCCAGACGCAGTGCAAAATTGCACACCCGAGTTTTTCACAACTTTTGAGCCTTACAAGAGAGACTTGTATTTTGTGCCATTACAAACGGCTTGAAAGAAGCTTTCCAATGTCACTTCTACTTTCGTTACGATGTGCAAGTTTACTGTTGAAAATAATGCAAAACTGTGTTTAAAGCAAAGGAAAGCAAAATGGTAGTATACCATGGATTTCTTTTCCTCGCAGTCCTAAAGTATTGCATCACTGGAGGAGTGGACGTGTCTCTTTCCTAGTTTCGTCAGTGTAGATGCATTCATGCAGCAACAAAAGCTGTCTTGCTTCCATCTGATAAGAATTGTAATCACTAATGGCAACACAATCACATTTTTACAGTTGTGGTAGATTTAACTGATAAAACTGCAGCTAGGTATTGGCAATGTAAGTGATACACATCCATAAAATTATGTTTATTCAGTTAGATTGCCAGTGAAACCAAGACAATAACGTTTTTTTTCCAGAAATTTGAATGAGTACGGCCTAAAGAATAAAGATGGCAGCAGCCATTTTCATTTAACAGGCCTGTTGGTAGCTCTGTGTACTAATGTACCTGGGGGCGGCTTCTTTTGGTCGTCTAACGCTAGTGACTTACACGTGACCATTGGGTAGTAACCAGACAATGATTTTCCGCGGCCATCAATCACAACATTCCGCGGGAACAAATTGTTGTTTTCCATGGCAAATTAAAAAACTTGATAGTAAGGAGAAAAAAGTTAAATTTTGTGTCCGATCAGTCACTTTATTGCTGAAAAGGCGTAGTTACTTGCTTACAACAATGTGTGAGCATTCAACAATCTATAATTCACATAAAAGTTTAAATGTATGCCTACACCTGCTATTACGAGTACTGTACCTAATTGATGAAAAAAGCCCGAAATAACACAAAATCCATTAAAATCCGCGAGTATTTGGTGGATTTCCACGATTTTTTAAATGGTCCCACACCTGGTAAGGTTGGCATAACACCAAACATTTCATGCTAAAACAATTACTATTAATTCCACGATTTTTTGAAAATAGTGGAAAAATCATTGTCCCATTGTTGCAGTGTAACTTCAAATGGAGTGCTATTAAGCACTGTCGCTTTGCTGCGTAGGTTACTTGATTGCTTTGACCACTTATAACGAGAACAAACAACATCGTTTGAACAACGAGTTGCCCATGGGCATAGCCGTGCTGAAAGCGTGGCAAACGTATGCTTGCTTCCTGCTAGACCATGTGATACCATGGTTACTGATGACTACACAATCGTACAGCGCTACATTCGCCCGCTGATTAACAAAAGGAGGTATTGCTCCAAGGCGTGCTTTAGGGATTTAGCAAACTGCTGCAATTGCTGTACTGCTGCCAGGAAAAGTAACAACCATAATTTTCAGTGGTTGAAGTAGGTTACATTGTTTTAACATTTTGGTTTTGCCCTCCAGCAACCAGTCTTGGGCTTGCACTTGGCTAACAATTTTAAAAATTTGACCCGTGGTATTACCACAAAGACGGCGTAACTGTTTATAATATTCTCCGGGAAAGAGGATTGTTGAAACGTCTGTGTCAGTTCAGCGAAACTTTTACAATGCTAGAATTCTTTGAGGATATCGAGAATTGGGATGATAGGTGTTGCTTGCCATGGGTGTTGCATGCAGTTTTACTATATTTCCCATTAGTTGGGGGGGGGGGGGGGGGGCATCTCTGAAAAATCGCTAAAAAAAAAGCTCACACACATTTTGTTTACTGTTCTTGAGAATCGTTTAATTAACTTTTAGTGGACTTAACCGATAAGATGAGGGTGGTTGTTTTGCAAGTCTTGCCTTTACTTATCTTCAGAGGTGCTAGATACGGTAAGCCATTTACGTAGTAGTTCTCTTAGAGTTTTCGTATTATAAATGTATAATGTGTAGTTTGGACAATGGCTCAAAATTCAGCCAATTGACAAGAGCTTATGTTACTTTTTGTTCATATCATTATCTTCATATTGTGCTAGATTTACATCTTTTAGTTTGCGACTAGAAAACTACCAAGATTGAATAAGGTTACGCGTTTGCTAATTATGTGTTGGCTGTATTTGCTGCAATTTCGGACATTTTTACTTAGTCCGTAGTTAAACACAGACTTCTTTCAGCCAGAAAAAGCGGTAACAGTTGAACTGTTGTACAGATAAAAGCAGCTGAGCAAGTAAGCATGCATAGTAGGGATCGACCAAATCTACTTTTACCAATTCCGAATCGGATCCGGATAATTGACAAGATTTAGCAAACCGGATCCAGATGCTAACCGAATCCAAAACAAAACTATTGTTGATTATTTCAGTCCTTTGCATTTTATACAGACTAAATTTTCTTTCTAGTTGAGTAAACTAGTAAATGGAGTAAAGTTTAAAGACGACACGTTTTCGCAACTTGTTCATTGGTTTTTCCCTTGTAATTTCTGAACAGTTTATGCTAACCATTTGAAATTAGCTCCATTGGAAAGCTGGTGAAAAAATGCGCCAGATGGTATATTGGAATGTCAAAATCGGCCAAAAATTAGCGAAGTTATTGAAAAATCATCTAGACATTAAAAATTGTGAAAAGTCCGAATCCTAAAGATCTGGCTTCAGATCCGGTTCAGATTCGGTCATCCCTAATGCATAAATCTGTTTGCTTTAAGGCTAAAATAAACAGAAAGCGTAAACAAGATTATTCCGTCCCCAAGTCTTGAGACATTGAAGTTCGTTGTTTCCATTTTAATCGGGGTGTGTGTATAAAATACTGTGATGTTAATTTGGAATAAGGGAGTTTGCAACAGAATAGTCTAGTACCAAGTTCGAGTATTTGGGGAACATAGATTGTTTGCAAGTTCTCTTTGAAAAACTCACCATTTTACTTTGGATATTCCAACTATAAATCTTCCACAAATCAAAAAATTAAAAATACTTCTCAGTATTTGCCATATGCCATACAGCATTTAGCAAATATTAAGTAGTTTTAATTTTTGGATTAAAGTTCTTTTTAATTTTTAGGATAATAATATGCAATGGAAATGGGGATAGAGCTCGTAATATTTCGTTGAAATGAAAAAAATCGACCTTGTTTTATTGCACTGTCATATACTATTGCATTTCATGCAAAGATATACAAATCTTTAACATTCAGCTTACAAACCCATAAGCCTACACCTATCTACACCGTTTACATTCGCCCACATCTTGAATTTGCTGTTCAGGCTTGGAATCCCTACCTGGCGAAGGACATCCACATCCTGGAAACTATACAGCGACGTGCAACTCTCCTTTTGCCATCGCTGCGTACCCTTACCTATGAAGAGAGACTTAAGCAACTTAAGCTCACTACTTTTGTTGAGCGCAGAAACAGGGGAGATTTACTGCAGGTTTTTAAGATTGTGCGTGGCTTTGAAGGTGCCGACCTCCGTAATCTATTTTGTGCTGCCCCACCTGTTGGGACCAGAGGTCACAGGTACAAGCTACAGAAGCAGTACGCGAGACTTGACACACGGAAGTACTTTTTCTCCAACCGCACTCTACATGCCTGGAACAACCTCCCGTTTCATGTTATAGAGGCTTCCAGCTGTAATTCTTGGAAAGAACGCTTTGATCTATTGTAGTCTCCCCCAGCCATTTAAGCTTGCTTCTGGGTGTGTATTTTATATTATTATTATAATTATCTACTGACACATTCAGATGTTTAAAATTGTCGGGTGCTGACGGTGCCATTACTACAATGGTTTGGTTAGGCAAAAGTTACTGAGCTGTGCCATCCTCTCAGTCCCTCCCCAGTTACTAAATGGACTTGTCATACTGCATGATGTAGGAGAAAGGGGGTGTTTAGCAATTTAAAGTAGTGAACAGCAGAGTTTTGCTCGGCGCGTGACTTTCACACTAGCTACTGCACACGCAGATAGTCTGATTGCCTTTCTGTGACTTCACACTGGCAATAACGGCGCTCGACGCTGTTCCGTTTATAAATCACATACATGTGATCGCCACTGCTTCCATGCTGTACCACAACTTCACACTTGTACAACGTCAAGATTTCATGCAATAGGGTGAATGCCACTGCAATTAACACATTTGGTTTGGCAGTTTTTTTAACATTCAACCTTTCGGCACACCATATTTTCCTTTCTTGTGGCATTGATGGAATCTGTGGATGCTGCCGTTTTCCTATCCCGGCATGCAACAATAAAGCATGTGAGTGTTCCATGATGCTTGAAAATAAAATTGATATTCGCTGGACGCTTGAAAACTCAACACGTGCGTGTTGCTTTACATGCTCCACAATGTAAATGCTCGCTCTTGGTTGTTGAGCATGGGAAAAACTCTTTCTTTCAAGCACCGAGCCTCACGCTTACGCGTAAAAATCAATTTTATAGAGGGGGAAGGGTTGGAGGAAAGTAGGTGACAGCACAATCTAGGTTGGGAACGGCGGACTAATTTTACCAGAATGTTATAACGAATCAAATGGCATTAGTGGGAATAAATTACTATATTAGGAAAATTTGTACTGTAGTTAATGGTTATGCAGTCAAATTGTAACATACGAAACAAGTAGGGACTACCAAAATATAAAGTAAAATTTTTGTTATAATTTGCATCTCGTAACAAGAACTTCGACTGTCTGCAATGACCCAAACGTTGTATTATTAGTACACAGTTGCTGTTGCCACTTTTTCTGTGCAAAAGTTTATTGCAGGTCAATAAAAATTAGTGAAAGCTGCATGCAGTGCATAGCCACACGATGTTTTCTGTGTATAAAGCTTTGACAGAATTCTTGGGCCCTACTTCATAATGTATGGAAACTGAGTAACTAGTGACGGTCGTGGCATTGAACTACCGGTAATGCTAGAAATAAGCTCTGTACGAGTTTATTACGTATTTGCAAACGATGAAGCAAATGGTTTTTCTTTTGACAGCTTGGACATTAATCCTGGACCTACAATGGGAACAGACTCCAGTACAGATATTTTTGCATTAAACCTAATGTCAACAGGGGATATTTTTTCTGCAGAATCCAAGCTGATGTAACCAAAAAATTCAGGTATACCATGCGAGCCAATCAGTGACTGTGAGATTGTGAAGTGGCTTAGAATAGATTCCACATATTTTTATTAACTAAAATACAGTCGTATTTTAGTAAGACTAGTACGTAACCTACTGTGTTTGCAATAGTACCTATAAACATGTGCACATTGGGCCTAAAATAAACTTCTTCCTGTACAAATGAACTTTAAACAAACAAAAAAGCATAAGTTGGAAACTGTAAATTTATTCTTTGTAAAAATCTAGTAGTGAGATAACTTACTCGACATCGATAAGGTTTAGTTTACCAATAACAGCATTGTACGATCGGCTTTTACGCCAGAAACGCCACTGTTTGGCTGGGTGTTTAAACCAAGTTGTTTGGTGTACCTATTTTTACGTACATGCTCTGGTCGCCGAGTCTTGACTCAGTAGTCTTGCTGCTTACTAATACCAGCGAATTTATGCATGTCGTGGCAAAAGGGTTGTAATGCTTACCAAGGTTGTACCGAAATCTGTTTGAGCCAAACTGAAAAAGAATTAAGAAAACCTTGCTACTTTTCCTTCATAACTTGTGAACGATTAAGAGTTAGGAAAGGAGTTTTGACCATTGAAAACAGAGGTGCACTGAAGCTGGCATCAGTTTTAGCCAGAAGATGTTAAAATGTCGGATATTCACAATTTTCTGTCAGATTCACCAATATTGAATTTCTGGAAACCAAGTTTCAGTTTTGATTGCTAAATTCTTGCAATTACAGTGTATTTTTGACCTAATGAAGAATGTAACTAAGGTTGCCTTACAGAAAAGCTGGCAAAAAAACAAACTTTTAAATGGGTTACGGTATTAGAACATTAATTTCGGTCAGGATGTTTTGACCAAAATTGAACGAGTGTTCGACCATGGTTGGTTCGGTCGATACGGTACTAACAATGTATTCCATTCTTTTAAAATGTACCGAGCAAGCCTGAATCTTTACGGTAGGCTGGTTTAATTCTTTATGCTTACACAGTGTAGCGTCAAGTACAAATTGAATTACCTTGTGATGTTTCTGTGATTAAAATTTCTTATTTAACCTTGCATCGTGAATAGTACGTTTAGTGTTAGCCTCTAATAGTTAATACGTTATATTATGCTTGTCTTTAAACAAAATGCTGGGTTCAATTTGTTTGGCTTTTTTTAAACTACAGATACAGTATAGTGAATATGTTTTTTTTGTATTTCAGGGATTGTGAACCTATGTGTAGAATTTTACAATTTCCTCCGCTTTCTTGTTTTGTGAAATAATTTTTCTGTAATTTAAAATCCCGTTAACTTAACATTGTTTCGTGTAGCTGTGTAAATAGCATTGGGTTGTATGATGAAGCTGATCATTTTGCATATTAACAACCTCCATTGTTTCATTAAAGGTGATTTGGAAAGATTGGCAGCCTCTTCTTGCACTCTTTTAGAATAAAGAACATAATAACGGCTCTACTCTGATGCCATCGGCAAAACCAATTTAGTACCGATGCTTAAAATACAGACAAAATTT
>JAHWFP010066870.1:5385-16854 GCA_023313725.1 Lithobius niger | reverse complement strand
CAACCATGGCTGTCACATGCTTTTATTACTTTTTGCGTTCTTATTTGAAATGCAAATAAAAGCTTTCTTTCCTGCAATGCACACAATAGCAGACATTGGACTGCCGCCCGGCTGTAGTTATCTTTCTTCCCACTATGTGGTGTCTCAAAATGAGCTCGCTACCCCTTTACTTTTCCTGTAAAACATTTTAAACTTTATAAAATACAATAATGAAATATGAACCTGGCTAAAATCACATTACGACACACAAGCTATTTTCATTTTTTTAAATACAACTTTTTTACAATGCTTTAAAAAAAAATTCTGGTTTTACGTGAAGCTATTTTTTTACCATCACTATCTTCTTACTGCCACTCGACCTGATAAGCTACCAATTTGATGTCTAATTTTAAATATTAAAATATAGTTTTAAAAGTCTTTTTTTTTTACTGCAAAATAGGATAATAAAGAAAACAAACATAGAACATTTTATACTATGGTTTTGCTTCGAGAGTAGCAAAATTGTAAACACGCCTGATGCGCTTACTTTGACTGGAATTCAACGGACATAAGCAGCTGCATTAAACTATTAAACTGCAAGGATTTTAAACTATTAAAATTTAATCTAACTTATCAATAAGCAGCTGCATATCTAGAAAACAAAGTGAAGGGTGTGAGTAACGTGGAACACATGTAAATAGTATATCAAAAAAATGTTGAATAACGGTTTTAAAACAGAAGCCCATGTTAAATGGGTAAAGGTCAATTCAGTCCACCATCACCAGAGTGCGTGTTAACAGGCGTCGGTCTTCTGGCCGAAATTGTGTGAGTTGAAGTTCACTTTCAACGAAAAGCATGAAATTTGGCATGGATGCACATGAAAGGTAACTGGAAAAATAGGAATGATAGCAAGTTCAAAACCAGCCTGGGAAGGGGGGGGGGGTATCCCAAAATACCATTTTTTGGCTGTAACTCCTTAACCATCAACAAATTAAAAGTGTAATGTGAAGCAAAAACGTTCAGCATACCCTTCTGGACAAGTAAGATGATATACATCTTTTGCATAAAAGCAACTCTTGAACCCCAAAATCATATTTTAAGTATATCACCCTTAATTCGTGCGAACACGCCTTTTTTCAATTGTTGTTGTAGTGATTTTCTTGTTTAAAATGCTATTGCGGGCGCTCTAATAGCCCAAATTGGGCATGCTTAGAATTTTCTGAAAGGTGGGAATCGATTCTTTCCAGCAATCGCAATCGAAATGGTTTAACTTACATAGGGACCGTTCTATGTCCATTTGTAGGTGAAGCAGTAATAGCGGCAAAAGTGTATAGTGATTTTTAAATTCAAAGTGCTCTAGTGAGCCCTCTAATACCCCAAATTGGATTTGCTTAGGACTTTCTGGAAGGTGTGGATCTATTATTTACTTCAATCCTAACCGAAATTGTTAAGCTTACATAGGGACAGTTTTATGCTCATTTAAAGGTAAGGAAGTAATGGCGTAGCAGGAAAGTGTATGGTGATTTTCGAATTCAAAGTGCTCTAGCAAGCCCTCTAATACCCCGAATTGGACTTGCTTAGGATTTTATGAAAGGTGGGAATGTATTATTTCCTTAAATCCTTACCGAAATTGTTAAACTTAGATAGAGACCGTCCGGCACCTATTTAAATACAAGCACTGCAATGGCATTTTAAAATTGAAACTAGCGTCTACACCAATTACAGCTAAACCTTTAAACGGGCTTAGGACAATTCCCATCTAAGTTAAACAATTTCAATTAGGATTGATTTAAAGAATAGATTCCCACCTTTCAGTAAATCCTAAACTTGTCCATTTCGGGCTGTTCGAGGGCTTGCAAGAGCACTTTGAACACGAAAATCACTAAAATAACTAATTGAAAAAAAGGAGCACTTGTGTGAATTAGGGTGATATACTTTAAATACGATTTTGGGGTTCGAGGGTTGCTTTTACGTAATAGATATATATCACCTTTCCTGTCCAGACTTGTGTGCTGAACGTTTTTGTCTCACATTATGCTTGTGATTTGTTGACGGTTAACGAGTTACGAGCAAAAAAAAAAAAAACCGGCGTTTTTAGCATTGAAAGGGAAAAAAAACGGGCCCTTTGGGGATCGAACCCACCAACCTTGGTACTGAAAGCTTGCATAGTACTGCAGAACCAAACTGGAATCCGTATTAAAAGGCTCGAATAAGGTTACATAAGTAGCTCAGAATGTGCGGTAGCATTGAAAGGAAAAAATACAACCCATTTGGGGATCGAACCCACCACCTTTGGTACTGAAAGATAGCATGGTACTGCAGAAGCAAACTGGAATCTATTTAATAGGATTGAAAGTAACCTGCCTTAACATATGAAACTCGGAATGTGCCCTAGCATTGAAAGGAAAAAAAATACAGCCCGTTTGGGCGATCGAACCCACCACCTTTGGTACTGAAAGATAGCATGGTAACGCGGAACCAAACTATTCCGTACACATGGCTTGAAAGTAACTAGCCTTAACATAAGGAACTTAGAATGGGTGGTTGTGCTGTGAAAGGAAAAAATACAGCCCTTTGGAGATCGAACCCACCACCTTTGGCGGTGAAAGCGAGCATGTTAATGCAGAACCAAACTGGAATCTGTATAAAAGGATTGAAAGTAATTTGCCTTATCATAAGGAACCCAGAATTGGTGGAAGCTTTGAAAAGGAAAAAATACAGCCCCTCTGGGGATCGAACCTACCACCTTTGATGTTGAGAGCTAGCGTGTTACTGCGGAACCAAACTGGAATCTGTATAAAAGACTTGAAAGTAACTTGCCTTAACATAAGGTACCCAGAATGGGCGGCCATATTGTTCCGTTTTAGTCAGGAAAATGGCCGCCAAGAATGGACTCTTCCAAATTGAAACAAGAGTTTTCATTGGTCAAAAATATGTCTCCTGTCCTGCCATTGGTCAGTTTCGATTGTGCATAAATTAGGCGCCATTTTGTTGCAACTTTTGACAATGTTTTAGTTTTTGAAATTGGGCTGTAATTCCAAGGGGTGGTGGGCAGTTAAGTTTTAAAAGGGAATTAATATGCCAGGGGTTTTTGAGCAACGTCACGTGACCAGTTAGTGAGTGTTTGGCTTTCAGGCTGACAAGGTGTCTAGGGCAAGAGTGGCAGCAAGGCACCATGGGTCTAACATTGTTAAAAGGGTAATGTTTTGGGTTATTTTGGGGGAACCCCCTTTGACCCACATTTGCAGTCACAAGCCAAAAACATTCCCACACACACCTCTCCAAAACTGTCCCATATGCAGTTAAACTAACACCAACATTGTCTGGAGCCTCCATGGGTCCTGCTCAACTCCTGTCTCATTCAAAAATTGGTTTAAAAGTGGGCCCAACATTGTCTGGGCCACTTGGTTCTCCTACCGTCCAAACTGTGCCTGAAATTCAATGAAAATTCAATGAAAATTAGCCAAAAACATTGTCTGGGGGGACCAATTTTCCCCAAATTATCTAGCCCCTAACTGGCTCCTATCAGACCCGTAACAGAACCCTCTCTGGACCGCTTGAAATTAGGAATGTAACCCCACTTTAATTTCGGGGTACCACTGTCATTTCTTAATGCTTGAAAAAAATTGGCTGTAAGCAGACTTGAACCATCAATCCCTTGGTTTGTAGGCAAGAAATCTACTTCTGAGCCATTGCAGCCAGACGTATCAGTCTTACTATAAACGGTACCTTAAGTACTGTCATTGTCAATGACATGGCAAAAAAAATTGGATGGAGCAAATCTTTTTACTTTTTTTTCAATAACTTCAAATTTTAACGGATTTTAATAAAGTATATTATTGTAAGCGTATTTTTTAGAGCCGTCTAATGCTTTTTACTGCGTGTTGATAGAGCAAACCGTTTTCGAAATATATTCGAAAACGTTTTGAAAAGAATTTTTTTTTTGATTTTTTTAAATAAATTTTTCCAACATTTAAAGGATTTTGACAATCAAGTAGACTACTGGAAGCGTCTTTTTGAGAGCTTTACAACGCTCTTTACCGCGTGTCGATAGCACAAACCATTCTTGAGAAATCTTTGAAAACGTCCTAGCATATTGGAATTTTGTCCACTCTTCAACCGTGGTCAGGTATAACTTTCTTGATTTCTTTACTGAGGTCAGGGATAAAAGTTATAGTGATGGGGAATGGTTGTTGGACTTGGAAAAATTCGAATTCGACGTGTAGCTTTTTTTTTTTTGAAACACCCTGTATAATCAAGAACCAGGCCGACAAAACTGTTGATATAGAAGTACAAAAAAACTTAAACAACCAAAATAAAATACGCTGCTGTTGTATCTTCTGCAGTCCACCTTTTTGGCCCGATCCATATCATTCAAACCTTTAAATCCAAGGAAAAACTAAAAGACTTTGCAACTGTGTTCACTTATAATCGGCTCAAATGTGCTATGTCCCACAACACCTACACTAACTTTATTCAGTATTCTTACTGTAATAAGTTACTGCGATGTGCACGTTAATACTGAAATTTACACGTGGTGGTCATGTTTTAAACTTTTAATACTTACCGAGATCTACAGGTATTGGCATTTTGGCCGTAGTAACTACCAAGCAAGAAATAGAGCAAGATCTAGCAACTTTAATTAGGTCATAATTAGTATTGCTGTAATTTTTACGTTAAAATCTGAATATCAAAATAATCTGATTAATTCGATTATTTAAAAAGAATGAATATTTCCAACCCCCGTTTAAAATTCACTTTGAGGGCACCCCGCGCACTAAGCCACCAAGTCGCAGCGGCCAACGAGAATGGTTACGGTCATGTGGTACCACGCATTTGGCCACCGTGGCCAGTCAGTCGCAGTGGCCAGTGGGATCTCTGGCAGCGTGCAGACTACCACAGTGCGACCATACTTGCCAAATGTATTTTTCACGTGATCGAGAATTATCAATGAAAACGGACAAAACAGTGTGGCACACTGCCGTGTTTTTTGTCCGCACGACCCGGCCACCCAGTGCGCGGGTGCCCTAGAAAACCTTATTAGCTCACCATACGGTGGCAATGCTGCTCACTACCCATCAAGCCTTCCGCCTATCTCCCACAATCGTTTGGAGAAAATTCTTTTCAGCAAGAGCGGGGATGGTGGGTGGTTAGCATTGAGGTTAACACCTCTCTTTAAAATTCCGTTTTCCCTTCCATACGAAAATTCTTCCTTTTAGTTAAAGGTGACTTTGTCCAATAGGAGGTGGGTCGAGCAAAACCCTGAGCTAATGCACAGATGATCCAGCAATGGTAATTCTATTCTTGTATGAACAAGTTACCCACCTGATGCAGTGAATCCTTTCACATCTTCAACAGGCAGTTGGAGGTCTCACTTGTAGCACACTAGTCCCCACCTTTCAGAAAATTCTAAGCATGTCCATTTCTGGCTATTAGAGGGTTCGCTAGAGCAATTTGAATTCGAAAAATTACCAGACACTTTCGCTGCTACCTCTTCACCTTTAAATGAGCGTAGGACGGTCCCTATGTAGTCTAAGTTAAACAATTTTTTTTTATGATTGATGGAAAGAATAGATCCTCACCATTCAGAAAGTCCTAATCATAGCAATATCCTGCTATTAGAGGGCTCGCAAGAATACTTTGAACACGAAAATCACTATAACTACTGTTTTTGGTGGGGTAAATCACCCCCTCCACCTCTCCCCATATTGTTCGAACTTGCTATCATAGGTATTTTTTCCAGTTACTCGCAATATGCATTCATGCTTTTCACAGAAAGCGAAAAATTTCATCAATTTTGGGCCACAAGCCACTCAACTATATGAAGTGTAATGTACATTGAGTTCATTGGGGGCCACATGCGTGGCGTCTTCGACACCTTTAACTTTATTAGCTGAATCATGATTCAGTTTAAAAAAAAACGACTAGAACTTTTTTTGGTGGACAATTCTATGCTCTACAATTTCGGATTCAACATATTTCATGCAGCCGTTTCAGTGATAGATTGACAAAAGCCGATTGCGGGTGCATGTTTCTAAGATGGCGGCATTAGCTCAACATTCTACTACACCATTTATTGGCCGAATCATTGAATCTACGAAATAAATATAAAAAACTTTTTTTTAGAAAATTTCATGCTCTACATTTTTGGACAGAACATTTTCATGCCCGAGCAAACATTACCAAAATATATTGAAAAAATCAACATTGGCTGCCATGTTTCCAAGATGGCGGCATTAGCTGAACACGGACAGCTGAGGACGTTTAGTATGTTGAACCTACGACAATTACGAACATCTGTGCCAAAAATTAACTTATGACTTATTCCGCGATTCGACCTACATTTGGTCTAATTTGACTGGGCTAAAAGTCTTGGACTAATTTGGGAATCCTCTTGCTGTGTGTGGTGTCAGATGTGCCTGTGCAGATCAGCACAGCGTTGATAACGAATCGGTAACCTTTGATGGCAATAGGTGGTAGACCAGACTGAAAAGAGGTGTTCTACGAAAAGTTGGTCAATGAGGTTATCGAGGGGTCACAATGGTCCAATGCATTTTCAATACAACAGGCTAAGCATCTGTGCCACGTAGCTTCATACTTTTACTGTAGATTACATGAGACATTGAAGGCATGGCATGACAGGACGAGAAACCCACCACTCTCACATTAGTCCTCCAAGTATCCATGCATGAAGATGAAGAATGGCTTGGTTCGGATGTACCGTCTTTACCTTGTTGGGCGAGGAGGTCTACTACAATGGCAGGGGAATGGTGCGACTCTTCTGATAGGGCCAACAAGTCCACAAACCAAGCTGCTGTTGGCCAAGGAGGGACTACCAGAAGAAGCAATTGGGGACCTGATTTCGTTCAAAACCAAGAAGGGTAACTTGGGGCAGGCAAAGGCATACATCCTGACCTAGGGCATGCTGAGACTATCAGGTGCCCGAGAAAAGAACTGGAAATGGCGAGACAAACTGTTGTTGGGGGTCGCAAACTGGCTTCCCCATTCCAGCAAGATCGAATGGCACATCCTGAGGTTTGCTCCTTATTCGTCCTCCACAGCTAATCATTGGTAAGCACGTTTAATTTCCTTGCTATATCCCCGAAGCAACGTCAAGTGTAATACCTGGCAGAGGTAGAATAAATGGCTTGAACACTCAGTCCATCGGGGTGTGAGAATAGTCCCACCCACTTGCCGAACATACCACAACCATGGTATTGTCGTACATGAAAACAACTAACTTGCCATTGATCATAG
Organism: Lithobius niger; assembly: GCA_023313725.1. Taxonomy (NCBI): domain Eukaryota; kingdom Metazoa; phylum Arthropoda; class Chilopoda; order Lithobiomorpha; family Lithobiidae; genus Lithobius; species Lithobius niger. The sequence goes on along the minus strand of JAHWFP010066870.1, from coordinate 9,618 downwards.
AAAACCACGAGTGTGGACAGCCTGTAACTCCAGGGTGTTGATATGAAGAGTCATCGCCAATGACCAGTACAGGTGCCCGCTGCCATGTGTTTGCTCATGTGGGTTCACCATCATGATGTCGAGTCGTCGTGAACAGAAGAGCTGACAGAAGAGCCGGCATCCCCACTGTCAGGTTGTGCGCCTGAAGCCACCAGTGAAGGGACTGCCAAGGAAGGTTAGCTAAGGGAAGTTAGCCCTCCCAGGAAAGCTGGTAAAACCATTCATCCTTCTGGAAAAAGTGCATCGGATGGGTCCTCCATGCACCCAGAGGCATCCTGTCCTATAATTGCTCCCAAGTTTCTTCCAAACATCGAAGTGGTGGAGACTATTCAATAACGAGACCATCTTAGAAAACCTGTCTGGAGACGGACAAATCAGGAAGTTGTGTAAATTGAATTAAACTTCTACAAACATGAAGGATTGAGGGAGCTGGATCACGCACTTTGCAGTATTGATGCCCAGTCCTAATAGCGCAAAGAGGGAGAAGCAAAACTGAAGGTTTTAGTGAAGCATTGTTTGGCAAAGGTTGAGGAGCAGCCAGTTGTCCAGATATGCGCAAGAGCGGACCAGGCAGTTGTGGTAAAAACCTACTATCGGATGTAGGACGGACGTGAAAACATGGCGTGCTGTGCCGAGGCTGAAGGGAATAACATAAACGGTATGTGCGACCTACCGAGATGACTGGAACATGTCTAAGATGGACGGGTGTATTGGAATGTGACGATAAGTGTCTAACAGAGACCTCTCCGTGTTGTCTCAGTCTAAAGTGGTTTTTGAATAGGAACAAATTGAGGTTGCGTAGATTGAAAGTAAATGTGGACGGTGTAACTCAGCCCCAGCACCGTTGCATATCTTAGGTCACACTTGTAATGTTGTGCCAACATTAATGGTATACTGGACAAGAGTACTAGGGAATTTTGGGTTGTTACTTGTTGGGAGAATACTAGCGCTTTTTAGATATAAAAGTTGTCCAACAATAGGAAGCTCAGCAAAGTAATCTTGTTGAGCGACTATAAAGTCAGTTTGCGATGATGTGCACTGCTAAGGCATTTTAGCTTGTTTCTGTATTGTTGTCCCCCTTTATTCATCAATCTCTCAATTGTTAGACTCGTTTTGCTCTTGCTTTTTTCGGCTTGTTTTGGCGAGGGGTTTAGTTGTCTGCTGGTAAAGTATGGGAAAGGAAGCAAGAGAAGGCATGCTGCATGGGAACATGGCTTTTTCCTTTGAATGGTCTGCCATCTTGGACATAAGCCTTACTGCTGAATGCCTTTAAGCCAGGCCCGTAGCTACTGATTACGATTTAAATCATGTAAAAAAATCTTTGATTTAAATCATTTTTATAATTGCATCAAATTTTTTAAATACTGTTTTTTAATAATCAGTCCTTAATGTATAGAATTTGTTTAGCATCCCTTCCTTATCACTGCTCATTTACATTCTATCTGTCCAATAAGATTAAAACTCAGTGCATCAGCCAGGTAGTAGAGGGAGGTCCCTTGGGAATGGGGAATTCTTAAGTCTTGACTTGCCTTGCTGCAGTGGCTCATTCAGGAGCTGGCTGCTGAGCTGACCTGGTGTGAACTACTGACTGGTTGTAAAAGCTAAGCTGTAGTTCATGTCAAACAGAAGAAAGGAAACAAACTATATTGGATTCTGAAGATGTCAATGTCAGGACATAAAAAAAGACCACATTCGGGCATATTTTGAAGAGGAAAAGACCACAACTGACAAAGGAGTCAAGAGTTAAAGCCAAATGTACAGCTTGTGGAAAAGCATTGCAAGGGCTTGTTGCTAGGCTCAAAGCCCATAAAGAAATGTGTTTACCAGCATCTAATGAAGACGAAACTGAAGATGTTTCTGGAGATGCCTCCTTAGAATTAGAAAAGTTCCAATGCAGTAGTTGGCCCTGTAACACAATCCCAGCCCTCCACATCTTAGGTGCAACTTTCTGAAGGCATACCATACTCCCCTAAGAGGCAGACGACTGATGGCTCACCCAATTCCTCCTTACGTAAACTACTTTAAAACACTAAGCCAATGGACTCATTTGTGATGAAAACATCTAAGCAAGAAAAAACTAATAAACAAACAAATAGCCCGCGGTATTCATGCAACAAATACACCTTTCCGAGCCATAGATAATCCAGAAGTGATTAAAGCCTACAACATGCTTCGTCTAGGTTACATTCCTCCAACACGAAAGGTCATTGCTGGACCCCTTCTTGAAGCTGTTTACCAGGAAGAAATTGATAATTGTTCTAGCATTCTTGAAAATCAAATTGTGTCTATGTGTATCGATGGGTGGTCAAATATTCATAACGTACCTATTGTTTGTCCATACGTAACAACTCAATCTGGCGATGTTTACTTGACTGAAACCATTGATACTTCGGGGAACTCTCATACAGGAGAATACCTTACGGATATTACACTGGCAACTATTAAGAAGACAGAAAAGCAATTTAAGTGCAAAGTGCGTAGCTTTGTAAGTGACAATGCTTCCAACATGACAATGATGAGGAATGAATTGGAAAAGAATGATGAGTGTTCAGCACATATTTTGAATTTGCTTGCAAAAGATTTAGAAATACATGGCGTCAAAGAACACGTGGTTCAGATTGTTAAATTTTTTCGTAACCACTATTTGCCTAGGGCATACTTGGCTGCTGAAGTCAAGGGACCTGGGCTGGTGATGCCACAAGACGTACGATGGAACATCCTCGCAGATTGCTCAGAAAGCTACATAGAGAACTGGCCAGTGCTGATGAAAATATGTGAAGAACAGAGACGTTGTAGATGTGGACATTGAAACAAGGTTCTTAATTTAGGGATAAAGAGGAATGCAGAAGACCTGCTCAAAAAGTCGGCAGTCAGCTGTCACCGCAATTGAGTGGTGGAATTCTTTCGAAGCAATAAAGACTTATTCGGTGTTCGTGATATGGAATGCGTTAATCAACTTATGACTGCGGCTGCATCGTCTGCAAGAATTGAATGTATTTTTTCGTTGTTTAATCTTGTGCACTCTAAACTGTAACCGTTTAGGAGTTGAAAAGGCAGCTAAACTTCTTGTGAAACTTTTAAACAAATAATCCTTAAATAAGTCTTTCAATTTCGAATTGTTTTGCTAAATATGCTTGATTTAGTTCCGTTTTTGTAAAGTGTTTTTTAATAAACGAAGTTTGGAAAAAAAAACAAAAGTCAGTATAAATAAAAAAAAATCCGGTTTAAATCAAAAGAATCCGATTTAAATAAAAAAAAAATCTGATTTAAAAAGAAAAGTCAGTATAAATAAAAAAAAATCCGATTTAAATCAAAAGAATCCGATTTAAATAAAAAAAATCTGATTTTTTTTTTAAGTATAAATCATGATTTTTTCCAACCCTGAATTGAACATTTTCAAGTGGAACAATTCACAAGATACTTTAATCCTATACTGCATTACGCATACCTGATCGGCTTTAAATAGGCCTACTTGAAGAAATAATTTACACAAGGTTAATCACACAAAATACTGGAAAACTTTGACAAATCGTAGTGCTTTTCACCACACAAAGAAAAAAATGAAAACGCATTTTCCCTGTACAATGAGCAAAAATTAGAGCAAAAAATTAGTGTTGGTGGCCTTTAGGTCACCTCTCGGAAAGGTTGAACCAGTTCTAAGCTATGATGGAACTGAAGCCAGGATCTACGTCGGTAGAGCATTGATTCGAGTGCCCGGCCTAGCTAATACGCTGGAAGTGCTGAGTTCGCATCCCAGTCACAGCAGGTTTTTTCCTTTTTTTGTCACACTAGTGTATGCTCGTGAGGCTCGTTTTGGTGCCGACTGCGGTTCGTAAACTATCTGGCAAAAACTAACGACTTTGATTTAATTTTTTTTTTTAAAAGTCCGAAATAATTGTGAAAAGGCAGAGGGATGAGCCGTTCCCTTTTGGATAATCTTGTCTTTAAGTTTCTTACCACCTATAAACCCCTATGTCACTCTTGCTACAATATATATTAGCTGGAGCGAAATAAAGGAGAATCCGTAATATCATGATGGCATGTTCCATCTCTCGTTTTGGACGGCGACCCCATGCTGGCAAATATGGAACGACTTTTTTCGGAGACAACCCACATTGAAAATACGCTGTATTGGTTTTATAGAAAGGTGCAGGACCATAGCTAGCTGTGTGTGTGGTGGTGGTGGTGGTGGGG